>VIAB01005519.1:96463-113482 GCA_009801035.1 Oophaga pumilio | reverse complement strand
ACATAGGCCCCTCAAAGTCACTTCAAATGTGAGGTGGTCTCTAATAAAATGGTTTTGCAAATTTTGTTGCAAAAATGAGATATCGCTGGTCAAATTTTAACTCTTATAACTTCCTAACAAAAAAGAATTCTGTTTCAAAACTTGTGCTGATGTAAAGTAGACATGTGGGAAATGTTATTTATTAACTATTTTGTGTGATATGACTCTGATTTAAGGGCATAAAAATTTTTCTCCTAATTCCCGTTTTTTTTCACAAATAAACGCAAGTAATATCAACGAAATTTTACCATTATTATGAAGTACAAAAACATTCTCAGAATCACTGGGATCCATGGAAGCGTTCTAGAGTTATTACCTTATAAAGTGACAGTGGTCAGAATTGTAAAAATTGGCCTGGTCAGGAAAGTGAAAACAGGCTTCGGGGCAAAGTGGTTAAAAACCAACGCCCCATACTAAAATAACGACTGACTGAATAGCTTACACATTTTTCATGTGTTGGGTGGCCGTGACATTTGATAACAGCTGTAAGATACGCTTAAGGCTTGTAATCCTTCATCGTGGAGACACCCGGTCGTTTAATCCAGTGGTGCGGCATTCTGCGAGGTTTTGCAAGGGGCAATTTGGATTTCAATTACATGTTAAAACCAGATGCACACAGGCGCCCTTAGTCATAAAATCTAGAAAAGAATCGTGGTTAACTATTTAAAGAAGTCCAAACCAATCCGGACATGAGACAACATACTGACATTGAACAAAATACAAGTGAGCTTTGGAACAAAGATAACCCACCAACGAGACACTGAAGCTTCCTTTCACCCCAGGGAACGGCGCTTTGGTGAGGGAGGCTATCCTGGCTCTCCCGGGCTGCAAGACGAGGAGACCGAGGCAGCTCCGATCAGGATCATCCGCATCACCCACGGGAGATAGGAGCTTTTGGCCCTCAGCACGGAGGTGCCGCAAGTCGGGCCTCCGAGAACTACCGACATCGGCCTGGCTCGCGTGGTCTCGCTTTCTGGCGGCTTGGTGTACTTCCTCCCCGGCCCCCGGCGAGGACGTGAAGACCGCAGCGGAGCTCCTCCGACACGACGCTGAGGACTCAGCCCTTCCCCCAGGTCCCGTGAACGAGAGGCGATCTTCCGACCATAAGTACTCACGGCCCGCCGCCTGGGAGCCCTTCTCTGACCAGCGGTTGCTGGGGGAGCCGGAGACAGGAGTCGGGGAGATAGTCTCAGACCTGGGGTTGGTGGTTTTCCCGCCTTTTGACGGCGCCATATTGCCTGGCGCGCAAGGAGACTGGGAGGATGTGATGCAGAGGCGGGAAGAAGTGGGAAACACTGCTGGCCATATTTGATCCAGCTTAAGATAGGGGCTACATACTGAGGATCTGTGGTGGCTCTTCACCCCCCCCCACATGCAGCACAAAACGCTGTCTATATATAAAGAGCGACGCCTATACTAAGAAGAAAAAGCTGGGCAGTAATATCTTCCCCATATCGATTCGTGTAAAAAAACAACAAAAAAAATAGAGAGGATTGAGGATCTAAGTTGTGGAATTCCACGTGCAGAGCATTAGAAACCCACAGAAGGAACTCAGGATCGGTGCCTAGGCACATATATGGACCCTGCTGAACTGTCCTGTATTATTGAAGACCCTGTAAGTTCCTCTCCTAGCTTCTTTCACTGAGAAATCCTATAACGATTAGAACAGTGGTGAACACGAATAGTTCAATCAAGAGCCTTTTTATTGGAAAATCACCGCAAAAGGTTCCGACTAAAACACACACCTCGACGTGGTGGTACAATCTGCACTTATAATGCTCTCTTAAGTCATTTGGCTTGCTGGCAGGGGGTAAACAAATCAATACTTAATTAACAATAAGCAATACTCTGAGCTTACTAACATAGAACATGGGGAAAACAATGGCTAAAACCCTGAAGAGTTCTACCAAGTCTGCAAAGTCTCTAACACAGGCTGATGTTGACAAATTCTTGAAAAAACAAACCTCTTTTCCTGACCCCCTCAAATCCACTAATCAAATTGACTCACAATTGGAGGAAGACTCAGATACTGACACGGAGAGCGACTCAGACAGAGGGGGATCCACAAAAGGCTCATTAGTGACCCACTCATTCATTAAAAGGATCCTTTCAAAGGTCATGGAACCCATAGGGCGAGAATTAGCGGAAATAAAACAAGACCTGTCACAACAAGGCCATAGATTAGAAGCAGTAGAAAGCCATCAGACAGCACAAATGCAGCACTCTAATAATCTACGTGACTGTCTCAGTGAACATGAAAACCAGTTACACATGATACAAACTACGTTAGAAGATCACGAAAACCGCGAACGCAGAAACAACATCCGTATCAAAGGGCTCCCAGGGTCAGTAGCAGCTGAAGCACTAACTAAAGCATCAGTAGGAATTTTCAGCAAACTGCTGCCTAGTGAGGAAGCCAGAGAAATAGAACTTATTAGAGTGCACAGGTCGCTGCGCCCCAGACCCAAACAGGGGGAACCCCCGAGAGATGTGCTTTGTCGCTTTCTTGACTACCGAGTGAAAGACCTGGTCCTCCGCAGAGCCCGGGAAGCGCAAGAAATCACATACGAAGACTCCTGTGTAAGTCTCTTTCAAGACCTATCAGCCACAACGTTTAAAAAACGGAGACTCTTAAAACCGTTTACAGAAGCATTGACTCAAAAAGGCTATCGGTTCCGTTGGCTATTTCCGTTTGGAATCTTCATAACGGCGGGAAACAAAAAGCTACAGGCCAAGTCATCCCCGGACATCAAAGAGATATGTAGGGCCCTAGACATCTCACTGGAAGCTTTCCCCGACCTTGAGTCATTCCACACAGTCTCACAAATTCAACGTTTGTCAGCTCCAACACCCTGGCACCTGGTAGGGTCACCAAAGTCCCAGAAACAAAAAAAAGAAGCCCCCCCAGAACCCCGTCTTCGAAGGGAGATGATAGAATGGGGTGACCATAGAGACTCCAAGAGATATAGGGACTCAATGTCCTTGTGACCTTATCAAAGTCAATCTAGTGACTCCCTTCTGTTTCCCTTAGCCCATGGTTTGTTATTCTGCAAGTTTTAGTTCAAAGTTTACTCTTGGAAAGAGACAGTTTAAAGCGAAATCCTCTCATGCTAAGACGGATGAACCTCCGGTGAACTCAGAGAACTAGAATAGGATTCCCCCTCGATGAAGCCTGCAAGACTTATGTCCAAGTTCGATAATACTATTTGTTTTAAGTTACTGAATATTGTGATGATTACAAATTTCACTTTATTTCTTCTTCTTTTCCTTCTATGCTACCCCCCCTCTTTGCCCTCCCCCTCTCCTCGTCCTCCGCCTCGTCTCGAGCGTCAAAAGACCTGTGAACCAACTGCAGCCTCATGCCCGAAGAGATTCTGGCTGTATCTCCATTTATACCCATGGCTACACTAGATAAGGTATTTACTTTTGCTTCCCTTAACGCAAATGGCCTAAACTCGCCGGTCACTAGAAGGCAAACACTAGATAGTCTTAAACGGCAAAGAGCTGATATCTTAATGGTTCAAGAAACACACTTCAAGTCACACAAGCTCCCTAGCTTCGATCGAATACACTATGACACATGGTATCATGCCACAACAGCCCAAGTGGGCTCGAGAGGCACTTCGGTGGCAATAGCGAGAGGTATCCCTTTTCAGTTACATAAGGCAGTCAAAGACCCCGGCAGTTGATATATATTTGTCAAAGGTCTTTTAGCCGGAAATATGAACATAGGGTATACTAATCATAGGAGGTGATTTAAATGTGGCATTAGAACCTACGATTGACACCACAAAAAAGAAAAGCGCAATTTCTCAAAGAGACCTTGTTAGGATTAAAACAAAATTAGGATCACTGAAAGTATTAGACATTTGGAGATATTTGCATCCGCATGATAGGGACTTTACATATTACTCCTTCCCACATGGGACCTATCACAGACTAGACTATATCTTCATCCCCAGATTACTCTCAAATGCTCTAACCTCAAGGGTATGCCACACTAAGCAATATCGCTAACGGGATCGCTAAAAAACGTCACTATTTAGCGATCCCGTTAGCGATGTTGCTGTGTGTGGCAGTTTCCGGCGACGAGCTTCCTGCTGGGATCTCGTTCGCCGCCGGAAACGATCTGGACCCTATTCTCGTCGCTGGCGCTCCCGCTGGGTGAGTATTATAGCTAGTGTGGCACCTTTTCTTAGCGATTTAGCGGTACTTTTGTACCGCTAAATCGCTAAGAAGATCGCTAACGGCGATAGCGTCGTTAGCTATATCGCTAAATGTGGCACACATTTAGCGATATTAAAACGATCCCGCTAGCGATCTCATTAGTATGCGCCGCTAACGAGATCGTTAGCGGGAGCGTTTAGTGTGGCAGTACCTTCAGACATTCTCCCCAATGTGCATTCAGACCACTCTACAGTAACCATCGAAATGACACTCGCCAAACCCTATTCTACAAACAGGACATGGCAATTGAATGATTCAATACTGACAGTCCCCGAAGTTTGTACCCGAGTCATTAAAGCCCTCAATCAATATTTCGAACTAAATGATACAGGATAGGTCTCAGCCCCGTCATTATGGGAAGCGCATAAATCAGTAATAAGAGGGGAACTAATATCAATCGCATCCTACCGAAACAAGAAGCGCCAGCAGGAAATAAAAAATCTATATGGAGAAATATCAAGGCTAGAGACTGAGCATAAAAAACAAATGGGCCCCGCTCTATTTCCATATTAGCTAAGAAAAGACATCTGAGAGATATCTTGAACCAAAAGTCTGCAAAATGGTATGCGTCGTGGCGAACTAAAATGTTTGTGCACGGAGACAAAGCCACTAAATATATGCTCTCAAGAATGTGTAAAAGCCAAACCCGCACATATATACTCTCAATTAAAATGACAAATGGGCAGAATACTTAAAATTATACACAAATACAAACAGAATTCCTGGAATATTATAAGCAATTATACAATTTGCGCCCAGCAGAATCCAAATTAGATAAACAAACAAGGAAAAGAGCCATTAAAGATTACCTATCCCGGCTAGGTCTCCCCCAATTAACGGAGACCCTTCGGTCTGGACGAGGTCCGATCTGCCCTGTCGAAGAGTCATTCTGGAAAAGCACCAGGACCTGATGGACTCTCAATAAATTACTATAAATCCTTCTCCTCAATACTCACCCCGCATTTATTATAAATGTGCAATGCCTGTTGTGTTTTGGTAGCTGAGGAGAAAAAGCAAATACGGCAATACACCAGAGAGGCTGGAACCTATTGAATTGCAGTAACCTGAACTAACCACACAACTAGAGGTAGCCGTGGAGCGTTCCTACGTTGATCCTAGACGCCTCGTCACAGCCTGAGAGATAACTACACCTAAAGGCAGAAAGAGGAAAGCTATCTGCCCCGGAGCAGATCCCCAAAGAAAACAGGAAGCCCCCAAACATGTAATGGCGGTTAGACAAGAAGAAGCACGGACACAGACAGAAAATAGAATGAGCAAACGCTGGGGCCCAATGTGTCTAGACAGAAAAGTACAGGAAAGGATTCTCACTGCAATCCAAAAAAACCCTAAAAAATACCAACTCTTCTGATTGCAAAAACACCTGAGATCACACGATCTCTACCACCTAAATCAGATCTCTGGTGTAACAAAACTAAGCCACAGTCACTGAAAAAACAGGAAAAAGCAAACAAACAAATAACAGTGGCTTCAGATAAACTGAGAGGAGCACAAGCCCCCGGAGGGGACCTGGCTGACCTCCACAGAAGTGCAGGGAACTATGCAAAAAGCAAGCACAAAAAAAAACAAACAGAAAATATCTTATCTGATAGCAGAAGATGCAGGCAAGACTCAGCAAACTTCCAAATGAACCAGGAACCAATATTGAGACAAGTACAATTGATCACCGGCAACCATCATGGGAGGGAACCTCCCCTACACCAGACCAGATTGCCATTCTTCGCTGAAAGGTTCAGTACCGTCTGTAACCACCAGAGGGAGCCTCTGCTCAGAAACCATCTCTAGCACATTCATAACAATGCCATACTGGGTGAGGAGAATTTCCCAACCCAGGCTTTGGAAGCCAAAATATCCCAAATTTACAAAGAGGGTAAGGATCAGGAGCTCTGCAGTAGCTACAGGCCGATATTACTGTTGAACGTTGACTTGAAGCTATTTGCGGGTATAATGGCACGCAGAATTGCGGAATTTTTACCCTCATTAATCTCGTTAAATCAGACAGGCTTTGTGGGGGGAGAGAGGGGAAAGACAATGCGTATAAAATATTGCACCTCATGCAGTATGTGAAGAAGAGTGGGACTCCACTAGTCCTTCTTGGAACAGATGTAGAGAAGGCCTTCGACAGGGTGGATTGGACCTATCTAGAGGAAGTACTTTGGTGGGATTTGGATTCCCGAGCCAACTGATTACAACCATAATGAAACTCTATAAAGACCCAAAGGCCCGAATCGGAATCAATGGCTCATTGACGGACACGTTCACTATTAAAAATGGCACAAGACAGGGTTGTCCGTTGTCTCCATTGCTTTTTGTGCTGGCTATGGAGCCCCTACTAAGTGATATACAACAGAATTCAGAAATAAAGGGCTTCAGCATTAAACAGGCGAATTACAAGACAGCGGCTTTTGCCGATGATTTACTGGTGGTGATGACTAGACCTCTTCGAGGCTTTCCGGCCCTCATGAAAGTGCTAAATGAATATAACAATTTCTCTAATTTTAAAGTGATCGTGTCCAAATCTGAGGCGTTGGATCTGAATATTCCACAGCACACTCTAACTATACTGAAAAACCTATACCCATTTACATGGCCTGGGAGTCATATCACATACCTGGGAGTCAAAATAAGTAGGACAAGCAGGGAACTACTCAAGCTTAACTACTTCCCACTGCTGGACCATGTAGCTGCTACTATAAAATCTTGGAGAGATCCATTTTTATCGTGGATGGGCAGGAAAAATTTAATAAAAAGCTTGATACTACCAAAATTCACCTATATGTTCCAAATGCTGCCCGTCCATATCCCAGACACTTATCTGGCCAAGGAGAACTCCCTCTTTTCCAGATACATATGGAAAAGCACAAAACCACGCATATCATTCCGCACTCTAACTCTCCCTAGAATGAAGGGAGGCATGGGAGCTCCTGACATCAGGAAATATTACTATGCAGCGGTATTGTCTCGAACAGTAGATATAATCCGAAGATCACCAGATAAGCAATGGTTGGCAGTGGAAAGAGAGCTCTCACCCCAGGCACTTAGACCACTATTAGTGACTTACTGTGGGCAACGTCTACACCCCCCAAATCCAAACGTACTTACTCGATCCCTTCTTAAGATATGGTCGAAAACATATAATATCCTTATGCCACTTTCGACACCAATACTAACACTAGCAGATGTTCTAGATCTCTCCATGGAAACCCCAACTAAGGACGAGATCTGTAGGCAAAACACCTCAATAGATCAATTAATGGAAGATGGTGCGCTCCTCTCGCTTTCGGAGATCCGCAGGCTCCCTGGCCTTTCGAATCTACATTTTATGCACTACTCTACACTTAAAGCTACTTTGAAAACAATGCATTATAATATAGATACCTAATGCAAACCCACACAGTTTGAGTCCCTATGCTCTAAAACTTCTAAACCCACAAAAATGCTATCCACAATCTACCAGACACTCCTATCGGAAGCCGTCTGTCCAAAGAGAGCTTTTATAACAAAATGGGAAAAAGCCCTAGGTTTCATGTTCTCGCATGAACAAGTACGTCATATATACAAACACTCTCAGGGCCCGACGAAATGTGTAAAACTCAAGAAAACTCCTATAAAGTGGTGTCCAGGTGGTATATTTCACAGACACAATTTCAGGCCTGGCGAGTGAATTCAAATGCTAATTGCTGTTGATGTGGAGCTGGAGAGGGCGATTACCTACATCTGTGGTGGTCCTGCCCAGTTATAGGCCACCTCTGGACACTCACGGAGAAATGTTATGAATGTTTTAGAAATGAATTCTGAGCAGAAGCTCCCTCTGGTGGTTACAAACGGTACTAAACCATTCAATGAGGATTGGCAATCAGAAATCACAGACTGGCTGGATATAAGGTAGGTTTCCCCCCATCATGGTAGCCGGTGATCAATTGTTCTTGTCTCATCATTGTTTCCTGGTTCACTTAGAAGCTTGCTGTGTCTTGCCTCTTCTCCTGCTCTCAGATAAGATATTTTCTGTTTTTTGTTTTTGTGCTTGCCATTTGCATATTTCTCTGCATTTCTGTGAGGTTGGCCAGGTTCCCCTCCCCAGGGGGCTTGGGCTCCTCTCGGTTCCTCTGGAGCCACTGTTGTTTGTTCATTTGACTTTTCCAGTTTTTTTTCTGTGGCTGCGGCTTAGTTTTATTACACCAGAGAACTAATTTAGGTGGTAGAGGTCGTGTGATCTCAGGTGTTTTTGCAATTAGTAGCATTGGCTTTTTTTAGGGTTTTTTTTGGATTGCAGTAAGTATCCTTCCTATCCTTTTCTGTCTAGGCAGATTGGGCCCCAGCGTTTGCTCATACTATTTTCTGTCTGTGTCTGTATTTCCTCTTGTCTAACCGCCATTACATGTTTGGGGGCTTCCTATGTTCTTTGGGGATCTGCTCCGGGGCAGATAGCTTTCCTCTTTCTATCTTTAGGTGTAGTTATCCTCTCAGGCTGTGACGAGGCATCTAGGACCAATGTAGGAACGCTCCACGGCTGCCTTTAGTTGTGGTGGTTAGTCAGGGTACTGCAATCCAGTAGATTCCAACCTCTCTGGTGTATTGTCGTTTTTGCCTGCTCTCCTCAGCTACCAAAACATAACAGAGAAAATAATTAAGGATGTGATGGAGAAAGTAATAAAACTGACACCTGAGACCGCACTACTGAATTTTACAGCATGTCCTGAACATGTAAGACTTTCCTTTCTTATCCACCACATAATAGCAGCAGCTAAGCTCCTTATACCCACATACTGGAAAACAGCAAACACTCCCACAGCCCGCCAGTTGTTATATAAGATAGGCCAATTATATCGTATGGCGGAGTTAGTGGCCTAGTCTAACCATACGCAAGCAAGCTTTAATGGGATCTGGAGACCGTGGTGTCTTTATAGACTGAGCAACAGATTTATCGCAGATCAAGAAGCGTAACTACCAAACAGGCCGTAATGAGGCGCTGAACATCCATTACTCTCCCACCCTCTCATCCTTACTCCACTTTCCCCCTCTTTTTCTCTACTCTTTCTTATGGTAAATGTTTTTACATACTAGTTGAATACTTGAAATGTCTTTTGATTCTTCAAGATCAAGTGGAATTATTTAATATTTAGGGTATGTCATAAGTTAACAATTTCGCACCGTCTCAGAGTATGATTGTTGTTAACATTACCCGCTAACTATTGATCACTTGATCTGTCGTACCAAAATAATTTTGGAATATTTATGCTTTTTGTTTATTGGCAGCAATCCTTTATATGTTATTCTTTAAAAACTTAATAAAAAGATCATTAAAAAGAAAAGAACTAAATACAAATAAAAGGGATATATAATAACAAAACGTGAAGATAAATGAATATCCAGCATTCAATGAATATAAAACAGACCATTATTGTAATTAACGGGATATAAAGATTAAAATTAAGCAAATAATGTTCAATAAATCTAAAACAGATCATTTTCTATAATTCTTTTCTTGAGGAAATTTTGTATTGAGGCTCAAGATCCAGAACATTTCACATAGAGGAAGCTGTCTCTGCTAACTACCTCCTCTGGAAGGACATGTCACCTTCTCTAAGCTGTAGAACGAAAAATGTGACGTCACTGTCAAATATGGAATACAGTCTGTATAGAGTTTTGTGCTTGGGTGCGAGGAAACACAGAAGACACAAGCTTGTTTAAGTAGTTCTTGTATTACTTCATACAAGTAAGGGTTAACAGTTCACAGTTGCAGGTACAAGGCAGGAGACAAGACAGGAAGGAATAAACCTTAAGTCCAGCAAAGTTGAAAAAATAGGTTCAAGTCTCTCTCTAACTTCCCTTGCAAATGTTTGTGGTAAGCTGAGGGTATCCTGAGACCACATGTGTTCCAAAGATCTGAAGTAGAAGGTGGTTGGGTTAATAAGTCCAAGACTTCCAGGAGCAGATCACAGGTAAACTGCAGACATGATTCTGAAGCACTGATTGAACAGCTGAGTCTGCTTAAAAAGGCAAGTGGCAGAGAACAGGGCGGAGACATAGAAACTAGAAACTCCATACTGACTGAGGTCAAGGTAGCTGCAGCAGGACAGAAAGCAAAATGGCTGACGGAAAAAACTAGGTTCAATTAAAAAAATAACGGCAGATACGGCAAAAAGTCTGAGAACCTTACGTAAGGGCGGTTTCACACGTCTAGATATTTCCGGTATCGGAGATATCCGTGTCCATGTGGCACACGTGTGCCGCATCAGTACCACACAGACGGCCGCCGGGGAAGTAGCGCTAGAGTAAGCGCTGTTCCCCTGCATGTGATGCTGAACGCAGCTGTCCTTCTCTCTGCTATGCTGGCAATAGCGCGAGCAGGGAAGAATGACTGAAAAAAAAACAACATGGGGTCCTCCTTATATTTTGAACCAACCCGGCAAAACTAACAGGTGCGGGCTGCTAGTCTCAGGCTTGTAAGGCCCCCAGCCTAAAAACAGCAGCCCGCAGCTGCCCAGAAAAGGCTCATATATTAGATGCGCCAATTCTGGAGCTTTGTCGGGTTCTTCCCACTTGCCCTGTAGCGGTAGCAAGTGGGGTAATAAGGGGTTAATGTCACCTTTCTATTGTAAGGTGACATTACGCCCAGCTTAGTAATGGAGAGGTGTCAATAAGACACCTCTCCATTACTAATCCTATAGTAAGTAAAGGGTTACATAAACACACACAGTAAGAATAAAATCTTTTAATGAAACAATACACATTTTTTTCATCTTTATCACATTACTAATCCCATCTCTAATTTCTATGCAACCTGGAATCCAGAATCTTTTCTACCACACATTCCTCCTGAATTCTGATCATCAATGAGCACTGGATCAGGATGGGGAGAAGAACGTCGAGGAAACGTATTGGGTATTGCTGCCTCTAGTTGGGAAACGTGAAAGACAGGGTGAATTCTCATAGGTCTGGGCAGTTGAAGACGACAAGCCACGGCACTTACAATTTTACTGATCTTATAGGGTCCAATTCACTTATGTCCCAATTTGGATGATGGGATTCTTAACTTAAGGTTTTTAGTAGACAGCCCGACCAAGTCTCCTACCTTGAAGGCTGGTGCAAGTTTACAAAACTTATCTGCTGCTTTCTTATACCTTTCCTGAGCCGATTCCAGATTCTCTTTTAGAAGATCAACATTCCGTTGTATAGAAGCGAGTTTGTCGGCCACAGCCGGCAAAGGCGAATCTATGGGAAATCGAGGAAGGATGTTAGGATGATAACCCAGATTGGCGTAAAAAGGAGATTGCTTAGTGGAGGCGCTCTGAGAGTTATTATAAGAGAACTCAGCCAGTGGAAGTAAATCCACTCAATCATCCTGTAGGTGGCAGATAAAGCAGCGGTGATACTGCTCCAGGGTCTGTCCATTTGTCTGGGAATGAAAAGCAGAAAAAAGATTTACTTTAATGTCCAATGCTGCACAGAAATTCTGCCAAAATTTTGAAGTGAATTGCACCCCTTGATCAGAAATGACCTCATCCGGTGCTCCACGCAAGCGAAACACATTTTGGATCATTAAATCTGATGTCTGTTTAGCAGTGGGTAAGCCGACACAGGGAATAAAATGAGCTGCCTTCGTTAAACGATCCACTACCACTAGCATGGTGTTCTTCCCTTGAGATGTTGGGAACTCCACAATGAAGTCCATAGAAATGGATCCCCATTTATGGGGTTGTACTAGACCCGTCGGCAAGGAACAACGTTTTTCATCTCGCAAAACCTTTGCATGAAGTGACATAATTTAGAACGTCTTTCCTATAAGTGGGCCACCAAAAAAAACGAGAAAGAAATTCTTGTGTCTTTAGAATTCCCCTATGCCCGGCTATCTTGGAATCGTGGATGAGTTGCAATACTCTCAATCTGACTGTTTCAGGTATATACAAGCGTTGCCCCTGAATCCACACACCATTCTTATAGACAAGACTTACGTCACTAGGAGGTTGTGCCAGCAAGAAATCCGCATGGTATGCTTCCTTGATGTCATTAAGTAGGTCTTGATTATGAATCACTCCCAGGAATCTAGAGTCAGGAAGAATAGTCTTAGGAGGAGTAAGTGGACGTGTCTCTGCTGAATGAATCCTAGAGAGTGCATCAGCCTTTCCATTGTGCGATCCTGGCCTATAAGAGTTTACAAAATTAAACTGGTTTAAGAAAAGATTCCAACGAGCCTGGCGAGGAGTCAGGCGCTTAGCCGACCTGATAAATTCAAGGTTGCAGTGGTTGGTCAGAACGACTATTTGCTGTGCAGATCCCTGAAGAAGGTGTCTCCATTCTTTGAAGGTAGCAATAATGGCCAACAACTCTCTATTGCCCACATCGTAGTTCTTCTCAGCCGAAGACAACTGCTGGGAAAAGAAGGCACAGGGATGCAAGACATTCTTCTCACCTGTTCTCTGAGAGAGTATAGCTCCGATGACACAGTCTGAGGCATCCACCTCTATTATGAAGACAAGTTCAGGGTTGGGATGCACTAGAATAGGTGCTGTGGTAAATTTATCCTTCAGACGAGAAAATAATTCTTGGGCTTGAGGGGTCAAGGTGAAGCGAGACTCTTTCTGGGTAAGTTGTGTGATAAGTGATACAGCCTCAGAAAAATTCCTAATAAAACGCATGTAGAAATTGGCAAACCCGATGAAGTGCTGCACTTCCTTCACATTCTTAGGAACTGGCCAATTCTTGATGGCTTGGGTCTTGCTTCCATTCATACTAGTCCCTTGTGAAGACATTATGTAGGAAGAAGGACCGGACTGTGGGTACATGCCCTACACCGGGTTCGGAACTGTCGGGGCTGTCTCCTCTGTTGTCCGGAGGAAAGCTTAGAGAACCGGACCGACCTTTGCCTCTGGAAGTAGGGGGCGTGGCTAAGCGGCTGGGGACACAGCACATGCAGAAGCAGTCAGACTTGGCAGGAACAGACAGCGCAGCTAGAAGTGAGCGCTCCGTACCTTGGGTGCAGTAGTAGTGCCTGAGCATCCCCGCTGACATCCGCATAGATTGAGCATAGACGTGACGTGTGCCAGTTGGTCCCCGCAGGACAAATTGCCAAACTCTCTGGGCCTGTTAGTGCTGCCTAATAGAGACTGGGTGAGTGACTGAACTGTTTCCTGATCCCCCGGTGTATGTTAACCGAGCCACCTTGGGCTCGGATTATGCTGTGTACTGTACCCCTTCTGCCACATCAGCATATGAACTGAGGACTCCGCAGAAGATATCAGAGACTAACTGCTCCCGCTGGGATCTGGATCATCGTCATCTACAGGACTTCACTGGACCAACCCTCAGCTGGTCATTGCTGGCGCCATCGTTTGCTGCGTCGTCCCTACTGCCTGAAGACCATCTGACTGGATAAGGATAAGTTACACCTTACAGAACTATACTTTTACCACGGTTGTTGTTCCTTTAAATTAGTATATCCCGCTCCTCCAACTGCCTGTTTTCCCCCTAAATTAACCTGTTAACTCCCTGCATGGAGTATACCTTTGTTAATTAAAAGCATTAACCCTTATTCTGTCACTGCCTCCCGCAAACTGCTCACAATTACATACCCCAAAAAATTGAATCTAGGTCCAATGGAATTCAAAATTCTCAAGCTTAATGTAATGATGGTTCTATTGTAGGCATTCTAAGACCATTCTCACATGTCCATGATGCTCCTCTGTGGAGTTAGAAAAAATTAAAATATCATCCAGATAAATCACCACGAATGTATCCAAAAAAATCCCTGAAAATGTTGTTCTCTAAATGTTGAAAACTGGGTGGGGCGTTACACAGACCGAAAGGCATAACTAGATATTCAAAGTGTCCATAGCTTGACCTGAATGCAATGATGAGAAGTAACACGGCACTCAAGACAAAAAAAAACTATTTTTGGTGCACAAGTAGGGTATCCAGCCCCAAAACTCAATATAAATAATACTCGGCACTCAATGGAGAACACAATAGAAAAAGGTTGAATTGCTGTGGTTTTTATTGGCATCCAAACAAAATAGATGTGTTGTTAAACGTTTTCGGCCCCTCATCAGAACAAATAGTATACAGAGCTGATCAAAGACTTGTTCAAAGCAAAAGCATTGGCATCTATTTTATTAAGAACCACGCTGAAAGGAGAAGCTGGGTAATGCTGGGCACCGGTATGCAGATTAAGCACCTATAGCTAAAACTAGCAGAGGAAGAGCGCTGGTGCTGGGAGCCACGGCACATGGAACCGCCATCAGTGAGGACCATGTGCCGTGGCTCCCAACACCAGCGCTCTTCCTCTGCTAGTTTTAGCTATAGGCGCTTAATCTGCATACCGGTGCCCAGCATTACCCAGCTTCTCCTTTCAGCGTGGTTCTTAATAAAATAGATGCCAATGCTTTTGCTTTGAACAAGTCTTTGATCAGCTCTGTATACTATTTGTTCTGATGAAGGCCCATGTTGAGGGGCCGAAAACGTTTAACAACACATCTATTTTGTTTGGATGCCAATTAAAACCACAGCAATTCAACCTTTTTCTATTGTGTTCTCCATTGAGTGCCGAGTATTATTTATATTGACCTGAATGCAGTCTTCCATTTATCCCTGGGTCTAATATGGACCAAATGATAGGCCCCACAGAGATCCAGTTTAGAAAACATCTTGGCATGCCATACTCTCTCCAATATCTCAGGGATCAATGGCAATAGATAACAGTTTCTAATAGTAACCTTACTGAGCTCCCAATAATCTATGTAGGGTCTAAGAGATCCGTCTTTCTTCTTCACAAAGAAGATGAGTGCGCCTGTGGAGATGAAGAGTAGCATATGAAGCCCTTGGCTAAGCAAAAAAGACAGTCCCTCCTGATGATCTTTACCCATAAGGACCTTCAAAGGCTCTGTCTCCTGATCCACTGGTCCAGAGCTTAGCAGGAAACCATCCACAGTATCCATCTGTACAGGAGTAGCCTTCTTCACTGAACGTATCCCATGTTTCTGAGCAAAGAAAATGTCCATAAAATTGCCACTTGCCCCCGAGTCAATCATAGCAGAGCTAGACACCCAGACCGAGTCAACCCAGAGCTTGATGGAAAGGAAGCAATGAGAATTGTTTTTTTAACAGCTCAGCTGGGACACTGCTGAGGAAACTTGAAAAACTTCTGCATTTACACAATCATCGGCCTCTGAAATAACGGAGTTCAAGTCCGAGAAGTCAACATCTATAGCTGCAGATCTCTCTGGGGCCTGAGGTTCGGACATGATAGATCTCCTTTCACAGCACTCACAGTGTATGACTGCTGCAGTAGTCTTACGAGAACGGCTGGGGCAGTTTATAATGAAGTCCCCTGACTTACCGTAATAGAAATATAGATTATCCTTTAGTCGATGTTCTTTGCGTGCATCATTAACCCGTCTCTCTAAAGAGTCCACCTGCATAGGTTCAGGTTCTGGTTCTTGCGTGATCCTGTGCAAAGGCTCCTTAGCTGGGGAGGAAGGTAGGAAATGGATAGTGCGATTACTTTTGGGTCATCCTTCCTGTCTATGTTCAGTAAGACGGGCATCAAAACGGATGCAGTAGTTAATAAAGTCCTAACGCGGTGGGATGTCGGCACAAGCAAGTTCGTCCTTAATCATGGGAGACAATCCTTTCCGGAAAATAGATTTTTTGGCAAAACTGTCCCAAGTGGTATCGAGGGCCCATCTCCTGAACTCCACAACATATTCGGCTACCGAACGCTTACCTTGATGCAAAGTCAACATGGCTGCTTCAGCTGTCGTACCTCGGTTCAGGTCATCAAACACCTGCCCCATGGCTGAAATTAAAGCATCAAGATTATTTAAGCATTCATCCACAGTCTCAGAGTTTTTTTTAAGTAAAAAATAGAAATAAACAAAAAAAAAGTGCACATATTTGGTATTGATGCAACCGGATTGGCCTGATCTATAAAAGTATCACACTATTTAATTCCTTCAGTGAATGTCGTAAAAAAAAATGACAAACTATGCATTTTCATCATACCGCTGGAAAAGAAGTGGAATAAAATGCGCTCAAAACGACAAATGTAAATAAAAATAGTATAGCTGATAACATCATATTGTCTGGCAAAACAAGCCACTATACAGCTCCATTAGAGGAAAAACGCCAAAACATAAAAAATGATATAAATGTGGCATCGCTGTAATCATACTGACCTGAAGAATAAAGCTGCCTTACAAATTTTATCACATATGTAACGGCAATCCCCCCCCCAAAAAAAAAGCAAAAACAATTCATGAATTGCTGGTTTTGTTCATTTTGCATCTCAAAAATCATAATAGAAAAATGTCATGTGCCTGAAAATGGTACCAATAAAAACGTCAACTCTTCCCACAAAAAAGAAGACCTCACATGACTCTGTGGGCCAAAATCTGAAACAATTATAGCTCGCAAAATATGGCGATGCAAATCATGTAAATCTCTGAAATATGTGATTCAGAAGAAGGAACCCCCGGCAGGAGATTCCCTATAATGAGGCAGATGGAGGCACTGTGGGCGCCATGGGACCTGTGATTCGGTGGTGTCTGTCTTTTTAGGTGTGCATAAAAGCGTGGTCTGCCACAGTTTTGTGCACTTGTGAAAAGAAGGACAACGCTGAACAGAGGCCAGACGGAGTCCAGAGTAACTCTGCTGCCGCATTATAGTGAATGGATCCCTTGGGGTTATATCTGAATCATGTAATTTGGAGATTTAGATGGAAACCCTGATGTAAGTGCT
>VIAB01005518.1:58485-69567 GCA_009801035.1 Oophaga pumilio | reverse complement strand
AATTGTCACCTGCCACATTTAAGTCTGACAATTCTGGTCCCGGCAGCAAGTCTTCCATCTCCCCAGC
This sequence comes from Oophaga pumilio, assembly GCA_009801035.1. Lineage (NCBI taxonomy): Eukaryota > Metazoa > Chordata > Amphibia > Anura > Dendrobatidae > Oophaga > Oophaga pumilio. The sequence goes on along the minus strand of VIAB01005518.1, from coordinate 69,500 downwards.
TAACACTTCTATGGGAGATGTTTTCCCCTCCTCCACCGAAGGGAAGGTTACCCCGACCGCCAGCACTTCTTCCTCGGGGTTACCAGGTTCATGCCCCACTTCTGGAGAATGCAACCGGGTTACCACTGGTGCCGATGACCGTTCAGTGGGAGGGACAACTACAGGCCACAGCACAGAAAATAACTGAAAATCTCTTCCAATTATTATGTCATAATGCAAATTTACCACCAGGCCCACCTCGTGGCACCGCCTCCCCACTGGCGTGTTTATCATTACCAGAGCGGTCGGATAATCATTTAGGTCCCCATGTATACATAACACGCCCATTTTCCGACCAGTATATTCGCTGATTTGCACGTGGTTGGCTCGTACTAGGGTCACGAGACTCCCTGAGTCAAGTAGAGCCATAGCAGGGGTGCCCTCCACCTCCACTTTACACAAATGGTTCATACTGGGACCCTTTGGGTTGCCCACTGCACACCTATGTCTGGCATAATGAGACTGATAGTACCCAAAGTTGATGTCCATGAGCTCAGTCAGGTGGGGGCAATCAGCTCTCACATGTCCTGATTCTTGGCACCGCCAGCAAATTATGGGGCCCTTCTCGTCCCCTGACCCATCTTTAGAGACCTTTCAGGTCTCTGCTCGCCGCGCCGTGGGTGAAGTTTTGGGAAACTTTCTCATTACTTTCCGGGGAGTCTCTCCCTGTAGGTCCTTGGAAGCCCCATGTCTTTCCACAAGGTCTACCATCTGGAGGCCATTAGTAGCGCCTACCTGACCCACCCAGGTTTGATGGGTGTGGGGCAAAGCTCTCCAAAATATATCAGTCACGATACGTTCCAGCATAGCGCTGGGCGACAATACCTCCGGCTGCAACCATTTTTCTACCAGGTGTACCAAGTCGTAATACTGAGACCGAGCTGGCTCGGAGGGGGAAAACTCCCACTTATGTACCCGCTGGGCCCAGAACCAGACATTTACCCCAAGATGTGCGAGTATCTCTTTCTTGATACTCAGGTAGTCTTTCTGCTGTTCGGGGAGTAGGTCCTGATAGGCTTTCGCATGTTTTACAGCCAGAAACGGAGCAACAATTTCTGCCCACTGGTCCCGGGGTAGTCTCTCCCTTTCAGCCACTCCTTCAAACATTTCCAGGTATACCTAGACGTCATCCGATTTCCCCATATTGGGAATCGCTCTGGTAGGCAGGAGCCGGGCCACAGTAATGAGGCAACACACACAGGCTTCAAGTCCAAAATTCAGTGGTTTGATAATATATTTCCAGTCCAGATCACATGAACAAAAACAGAACATAAATACACTCCAGTTTGGAGAACCACTGTCCCCAGACTCACCCTTGTTGGGACAGGCTTAACTAAGCGGCTGCAGGCCAGCAGGGACCGCCAGGTGCCATTCCCCAGGTGGTCTGGAATCTGCTTTCTTCAGCTTACTGACACAGTGCACCAAAAATCAAATGTCCAGGCTGGCTCCAGCCAAACTCCTTCTCCTCCACACATACACACTACAACAGATTCTTATTAAATAGCCCTAAACCACACCCTCAGGTGAGGTTCACATCACCTGAGCTGCTCACATGACCATGACCTCATCACAGGTCCTTGTGTTCAGGGAAAATCCTGACCAAACTTCAGCCTGTTGGGAGAAATATACCTCCCATCCAGCAAGACCCCCTTTTGTGTACCACACCCTATATTCTCCCAGCCTGATCCTGAACATCCTTTTTTAGTTGAGGTTGATGCCTCAGAAATTGGAGTGGGAGCGGTTTTCTCAGAGGGTACATCATCTCTCATTCAACTTCATCTTTGTGCCTTCTTTTGCGCAAAAATTTTCATCTGCTGAAAAAAAATATGAAAGCATTAAACATGAACTGTTGGCAATAAAGTGGAGCTTCGATGAGTGTTACTCGAAGGTACCAAGCATAAAATCACTGTTATCACAGAGCACAAGAATCTTATGTATCTTGAATCAGCTAAAAGGCTAAATCCTAGGCAAGCTAGATGGGCTTTATTCTTCAATAGGGTTGATTTTGTGATGATATTTAGACCGGAAACGGAAAGCGTTAAAACCGACCCTCGCTCCAGATGTTCTTGCCAATCCGAGGACTCTAAACAACTAATCATTTTAGCTGAGGGCGAAGTTGGGTCCTCGGTTTCTCTAGATCTTGTTGAAGAGCTACGCAATTCTCAAGAGTTAGCCTATAACATTACCACTTTACAGAAATTCTTAGTTTCTCCTCAGTTTAATCTACTAGTATTTCAAGAGTCTCATGGCTCTGTACTTGATGACAACCCTGGTATTCACATTACTATCCGATTAATAACCAGGAATTCTTGGTGTTCAACTATAATTCAGGGTTGCAGAGAATATGTTAGTGCCTGCAAAATGTTTGTGTGTATGAAGAAAACACCCCAAACTTGTCCCACCAGACTTCTTCACTCCTTACCCACTCCAAAAAGTAATTGGACCCACTGCTCCATGGACTTCATTACTGATTTCCTACCCTTAGAAGGGAAGTCTATTGTTTGGGTAGTATGGGCAGATTTAGTAAGCAGTGCCATTTTGTTCCTTTGTCTTGGTTGCCTAACTTCCAAACCTTAAGTAAGATGTTTATCAAACGAATTGTGCGTCTACATAAGATTCCTGAAAATATTGTTTCCAATGGAAGAACTCAGCTGGTTTCCAAATTCTGGAGGGCATTCAGTAGTAAAAATAATATTGAATTATTCTTTTCATCTTCTTATCACCCAGAGACCAATGGTCAGACTGAACATACCAACCAAACAGTTGATCAGTATCTTCGGCACTTTGCGTCTGACTATAAATCTGAATGGGTGGAACAACTAACATTAGCTGAGTTTACCATTAAAAATCAATATCAAGAATCCATTAAGACATCTCTGTTCTTTTGTAATTTTGGTTATCATTCTCATTTTGGTTCATTTGCAACCTCTGAGGTTAATACTCCAGAGGTTGGTAAATCCATAGAAAAGTTGAAGCATGTCTGGTCTGAAGTGAAAGAGAACTTACAAAGGGTACTAGATAGACAGACCTCTTCCACTAATAAAAGGCGCATGGAGGGGCCAAGCTTTGCTATTGGGGACAAGGTGTGGTTATCCACCAGAAATATTAAGCCCATGGTCCCTTCCATTAACCTGGGACCCAAATTCAATGGTCCTTATGAGATATTGGAGGTTTTCAATCCAGTGGCCTTCTGTTTAAAACTTCCCCTTTCCTTCCAAATTCCTGATGTGTTCCACAAATCCTTGCTAAAGGCATACCTTTTACCTGTGAACCCTGCTAAGCACCTTCCTCCCCTGTGTTGGTTAGACATCCGGTAACCTTCAGTTTGAGATTAAAAAGATCCTGGATTCCCAGATAGTAAGGAACTCTGTGCAATACCCGGTACATTGTAATGGTTACAGTCCAGAGAAAAGATCTTGGATGTTGGCTAATAACATCAATGCCGACAATCTCATAAGAAAGGTCCACCAGTCTTTCCCTGAGGCCCCTTGTAAAAGAAGAAGTACTGTGACATCCACGCCTGTCCCATCTACTCTTGCTTTGCTCTTGGCTGATGCAGAGTGACTATTGACTAGCCCTATTTCATTCCTGGGACTAATGGCTGTTGCCAGTCTGGTAGCTAAGGGTTTAGCTCTGATAGTTTGAGTTTCTTCCTGCTGTCAGCACTCAGTGGGGCTGTTCTCTGTTTAAACCACTGAGATTCAGCTTGCACATCCATTCAATATTTGTTTGTGCTCCCTTGCTTGCATGTGTTCTTTGTATCTGTAGTTCTTTCTGATTTATACTTTCAAGTTTATTGACGTTTCTTCTGCCTGATGATTTTGCATGGGACGTACCTTCAGGATCTTACCCAGCAAACTGACTATTCTTTTTGCCAGCTTGTGCCATGAAACAGCAGCTGACTTTGTCCATGGACCCTTGTGTAAGTCCAGATCCCTGAAGGGTGACGACCAAGGCAACCCCAGGGTTCTTGGAAACGAAGTAGCTTGCACCAAGCCTGTTTATGGTTGCCTTTTGGTGCTCATCGGGTGCTACTAACAGTGCCCTTGTGACATTGTTGCAATGTTGTGCTTGCACTGGTGCTGAATTCAAGAACCAGGTTTATGCAGATCAAGTACATTTTGCATCCAAGCAGACTGTAATTCCGCCAGCACCAAACCGCAACTTAGTTACATTTGAATTCTTACCTTTTGGCTGTCACTCTCCAGTGCTATATGTGGCTCACTGGACATAATTTCTCCAGGTTTCTTTACTTAGAAGTGGATAATTTTTTTGTACTTCCATAATCCACATTAGCAAAGTGCATGAAGTAGCTGCCATAGTGACTAATGCCTGGAATTATAAAGTCTTGATATTGTATATTTAAATGTTTTATGAAACATAATTTTAAACAGTCATGCCCAGTATATCATTGTTAGATCTGAATTGCATTCTCTAAAATAATTCATACAAATATAACAACAAATAAATTAAGCCAAAAATATGTTAAATGCATTTATATTTTTGTGGAATTTTTGAAGTACTTGAACTTTCAGGTATTTATATTCATGGCTTAGCTGTATATACAGCAAATACAGTGATTGGCAGTTTCTATGTGATTTTGGTTCTTGTTATCTTTTTATGACTTGACCTTCATTAAAAAGTCCTGCTGAGAGCTGAACACTTTAGTTGAAAGGAATATTTTCATTGTGAAAAGGTCCTCAGGAATCAGGCACGGTATTTTTGGAAGTCATATGTTAAATTTACAATATTACAAAGCTTTGTGTCAAGATAGGCCTTACACTTTTCACATGGGTGAGCAAAAGGTCACATCTCATCTTCAGAGCCTGTTCCTTAGAATCCAACCAGATTTTTCAGTTTTGTGTCTTTGTTCTGTTTGGAAATTCATCTGTTTGCAATCAATGCTGCTAAAGTCTTATTTACTAATTGACATAAAATTTCTGATAATGTGATTTAGGAAGTTAATAAATACTCAGTATGAAATTTGTGTCTATAGTAAACCTAAAATTGTATTGTATTTGCGGTAAAATTGTTATTATTATTTATTATTATCGCGCCTTTTATTTGATGGAGCTTTACATGTGAAAAGGGTTATGCATAACAAAAAACAAGTACAACAATCTTGAACAAAATGAGTCACTGACTGGTACAGGAGGAGAGAGGCCCTGTCCTCACAATCTAAAAGGGATGGGTGAGGATACAGTAGGTGAGGGTAGAGCTGGTCGTGCAGTGGTTTGGTGGAAAGAGGTTTACTGCATGTTGTAGGCTTGTTGTAATTAAATGTACTTTGCTACTAAATTATTACAGATGAGTGAATTGATTCTAAATTAATCAAATTTGCAATGAATTTCCAAAAATTTGGGAATCTAAAAGTTAAAATTTTTAGAGAATTTGGTTTGTGTAAATTCAGTAAAATGTCAAGAAGCCCATCGCTATTTTGCTGGATTTTGAGGGCCAACAAATTTGTTAAAATTAATAAATTCTTATACTTACCAAGAAATGACAAGAAGGAAAATAAGACAAAAATGTGGCTATTGGAGGAACATGCAATTGTGGGACAGGTATGGGGTGGGCCAAAGAGAGGAGAGTATAAATGTTTATTTTTTATCCCCCTCCACGCAGATTTGAATCACACCAAATGTACTGTATTCAATGCAAATTCACATGGCCTGATGGGACTTAATATAACGACAGAACCAGAAGAAAGAAGACCCAGAAGTGGCTGATAAGAGAAAAAGACCACAGGGGTGCCATTTGGAAGAAATAGTGGTGACAGAACAGGTATTGGGGATGGCCAAGAAGAGTTGAGTTTAAAAGGTTATCTTTGCAACCAGCTCACACTGAGCTTAGTGTGAAAACGCGGCTGCGTGTGACCAGCGATAACCTTAATGATGTGACCGCCTATCATGCGAAACTGCGTTCACACGTTCAGTATGATCTGGTTGCCTGGCTGAGCAATCATGTTTGTCATCTCTCAGCCATGCAACCAGATATAACAGAGTTGGAGCTCATTGTGGGACATACTCCAACAATTTTTTTTAGTGTTATAGCCTTGTTATTTACACAATTTTGGTGGTCCAAAAAAATCCAGCCCACATATGTAACAGTGTTTTATCTCCGTCAGACGCCAAATCTATCTGTGGTCTACAAATTGTGGCATTTCCGGCCTATATTCCACTGTATTTGCTGTTTGTTACGCTAATTCTATACAATATTTTGGGGTATAAACTAAAAAAATACAGGCTACATAGAGTGACCAGTGTGGTATCTGCGTCAGTCTCCTATCTCTCTGTGTGCCCTCTGTGTCTTACACTATTTCTAGACAGTCTTTTGGGTAAAAAAAATAACTCAAAAAACTCCAGGGCACATATTGATCAGTCTGTTATCGCCGTCAGACGCCAGTTGTATCTGTGCTCTACAAATAGTTGCTTTTCAGGCCTACCTTGACCTTTTTTTCTGTCTGCTACCCTAGGTCTAGTATGTAGTATTTTGACCTAAAAAAATAAAAAAATTCCAGCCTCATATTGAACAGTCTGGTATCTCAGTGGCACGCCTCATCTATCTGTAGGCTAGAAAGTGTGCTTTTGAGCCTCCCTTCAGCTTTTTTTTGCTGTGTGTTATCAAAGCTCAAAACAGTTTTTGGGGTAAAAAATACAGAAAGACCAGTGACATATTGAACAGTGCGGTATCTCTGTGACACGCCTCTTGTATCTGAGGGCTACAAACTGTGCTTTGGAGGCTTCCATTCACCTTTATTTGCTGTGTGTTACCCTAGCTGTAAACACCATTTAGGGCTAAAAATGTAAAAAATTCTGCCCACATATTGAACAGTGTGGTATCGTTGTCAGACGGCTGAGCTATTTGTGGCCTACAAATTGCGGCAATTCAGGCCTACATTCCACTGTATTTGCTGTCTGTTACCCTAGTTCTGTACAATATTTTGGGGTATAAACTAAAAAAATACAGGCTACATAGAGTGAGCAGTGTGGTATCTGTGTCAAACTCCTATCTCTCTGTGTGCTAAAAATTGTGGCATTTCAGGGCTACATTAGACAGTTTTTTCTTCATCTTACCACAGTTATTGACAGTGACAGCAGTTTGTTAAAGAAATGATGTACACTCCAGATATTTGAAAGTGCGTTTTTCCCGCACACGGATCACATCTAATTTTGCTCCAAATTGTGACTTTTTTATTGAATGTTGAAAATATTGTACTACATTTAAAATGTGAAAGGTGCGTGGCAAGGGACGGGGAACTGGGTGTGATGGTGATGGTGAATGCAGAGGCAGAGGGCAAGCTGCAACTGTGCTACAACAAACACCCATATCTAAGAAAATACAAAAACACACAAGCGCTACCTGACCATGCAGCTGAAAACCACTGCTTAAATCCCCTCAGCTGCTAAGGTCAGTGAGGGGTAGGTGTCACCCTTATAAACAAATATACAAGTGTTAAATAGACGGACCGCGCTCCTGGAGAGAGTAGCACAGAACAAACTGAATAGATCTGATGAACAAAGAATGTAAAGAGACTGATAGCCATCCAATAAAACAAATACTGGCCCCAGATGGCACTCCAGGACAGAACAGCAAAGAACAAGCTAAGTGGATCCAATAAACAACCAAATGTATATACTAGTCTGGTAGCCGTCCAGATCAATTCCCAGCCCCAGGTGGTAACAACACTACTAACGCACAGATCCCCTTTGTAGTAATAAGAAAGGCAGTTATGCCCTTACTGTTCAGTGAAGGGTGTTGTGTGTGTGTGAGCTGGCAAGTCAGCAGATATATTGCTGTGGATTGCAGATGCAGATAGCAGTAGAGCAGGACAGCAATTACACTAGGCAGAGTCAGGTGAAAGCCCCGGATGGCAGCGTTCCCTGGATGCCTGTGAAAGTAAAACCAGCAAGCTTAAACACCAATATCTTATCGCAACAGATTCTTGTCAGAATTCATAGAGGACGGCAAAAGACCACTCTTGACACCAGAGCAGCATTAAAAGGTAGTTGGTTGGATGGCGGATAATACTTCCAGTCAGTTTGGCACCACCACCAGCACCCTGTCTTCCACACGGTCAAGTCTGAGTAGCCGTGAGTCTGAACTGCATAATCCTCACCCTGATCCTCCTTTCACCTCCCATGCTGAGTGCCCGCAGACACCTGATCCCACACTTGGACACTCCGAAGAGCTGTTCAGTTGTCCATTTATAGATTCTGGTCTCTCGCCCGATCCACTTGAAATGGGGCAAACTGATATTGCATGTAGCAATGCCCAAATATTTACGCAGCCATGTTCACACGAAGGCGACAGTGGGAATGTGTCAAAAGAGGTGAAGAGACACAATTGCCAAAAAGTCAGTAGGAGGACCAGAGTGCAGAAGTGGAAGAGGAGGTGGTGGATAATATAGTAACTGAGGACATGCAGAGTGATGAGAGCAGCACACAGGGGGAGAAAAGGAAGAAGCACTGTGATGGCCGCAAACAGAAGGCAGGCAACCATTTCTCGTTACACCAACACTACGGAAGTTGTCATTACAACTGTTCGGTCTTCCCGAGTGTGGTTGTTTTTTAAAGACTGCCGATAACCCCAAACAGGCTATTTGCACCACCTGCCATGCCCGCATCAGCAGAGGTAGCAAAACTACCAGATATACCAATACTAGCATGATCAGGCACATGGCAGCAATGCACCCGACCTTGTGGGCTGAACCCCAGGGTCCAGGAACAGTGTTGTGCGTGGAAGCCAATCCCCTGTCCATGGTGCCTGCAAAGGTGCCTCCTGCTCTGCACCTGTCGTTGCACACACTCAACTACCACTATCAGCATGTACGTCTACGTCCTTGTCCCAGCGCAGCCTTCAGTTGTTCATACCCCAGTCATTGGAACGAAAGTGGAAATACGCAGCCAAAGCCCCACAGACCACAGTACTAAATTCACACATTTCTCGTCTGCTTGTGCTCAAAATGTTGCCTTTTAGGCTTGTGGAGACCGAAGCTTTCTGCAACGTGATGGGGGCGGCAGTCCCAAGGTACCCTGTCCCCAGCCGACACTATTTTTCCCTGTATGCCGTCCCGGCATTACACAAGCACGGGTCCGACAACATTACCCGTGCCCTCAACAATGCAGTTACAGGGAAAGTACACTTAACCACGGACACGTGGACAAGTGCTTCTGGGCAGGGACGTTACATCTTGCTGACGGCACACTGGGTTAACGTAGTGGAAGCTGGGACCCAGTCTGACCTTGGGAGGGAACATGTCCTACCAACGCCGAGGATTGCAGGTCCTAACTCAATCAGGGACAGGATATATAGGAGGGCACCACCAAAAAATCATTATTATAATAAAAAGGGTATCAACCTGGAGTATGTCAAAAAGGATATGTGAAAAAAGAAAGAAAAAGGCACATACTAGGAACCAGGGAACACCTAAATAACAAATATGATTACATTTTATTGAAAAACTGCATGAACAACCAAAAATTAAAAACCATTAAAATAAACACACAATGCCCGACAGATAAGGGTAACTGGCCCCCACAGCCCTTGAAACAATATAATAAACAGAAATCAATATACAGTGCAAATATCAATCAAAAATTACAGAAATATATATCAAATACTATCTCCCCCAAAGGCCTAAATCCAGGAAACAAATTATACAAGAAAAAGCGGTACAAATATACCTGTGGCCAAATCCTGGATGAGATGAAAAGGGAATGTATGTAGATAAATACAGCTCAATGCCTATGAGAACCAGAGCAACAGATGAAAACCCTTACAGCCATGAAGATAACGTAACCTGACCAAAGGGGGAGGAAAAGAAAGAAAATAAGGAGGCAGGGGGGCCAGAGCCCAACGCGTATCGCCAACTCAGTGGCTTCGTCAGGGGCAGGTAGGGTAAAGCACACAGTGAAATCATTTATACAAAAGAAAATAATCAAAAACTCACAGCAGTTGCGTATAGTAGACCGGTGCCATAACACAGCACGCCGACTCCCGGAAGTAATATGGGCAGATGGCATAGAGCTGGGTTTGCCAATATGGCCGAAATCAAACGCTACTGCGCATGCGTCGAGGGTCAAAGGTGAACGTATAAGAGTGAGTAAAAAGCCCGGAAGCTACGTACACTTAGATGTGTGGCCCGAGCATGCGCAGTAAGTAATAAAGACAGAAGGCAAAAAATTGGTTTATCCAATATGGCCGAAATTTGGTACTACTGCGCATGCGTCAAAGGCCACTGCAACCTGGGGGCTGCGTACGCCCAGGTGTGTAGCCTGAGCATGCGCAGTAGAAAGTTGGAACAAATCGCCAATATAAAGTGTGCATACGATTGTATACAACTCAATCAGGGTTGCCCCCACAGTAGCTCCTGCATGTCATCCTCCTCCTCCTCCAATTCCCCTCTTCAGCATGCATCTATGAAATTACCACATCAGTCTCAAGCTGCAAGCACTGCAGCACTGCCTCAGCGAAGCAGCAACAGGCTGTGCTGAAGCTAATATGCTTAGGTGACAAACCTCACAATGCTGAAGAATTGTGAACAGCTCCAAAAGAGCAGGCAGATATGTGGCTTACGCTGCTGACCTACAGCCAGGCATGGTGGTGTGTGACAATGGCTGGAACCTGATGGCAGCTCTGAGGTGAGGCAAGCTCACACACGCACCATGCCTGGCCCATGTGCTTGACCTCGTGGTTCAGTGGTTTCTGAAAACCTACCCAGAGCTGCCGGATCTGATCGTGAAAATACGCCGCCTTTGTGCCCATTTTAGAAAGTCAGCTACAACTTCAGCCGCCCTTTCTGTGCTTCAGCAGTGTTTGCAGCTTACTGCTCACTGACTGGTGTGTGATGTCCCCAAGCGTTAGAACTCTACACTGCATATGACAATCTATGCGCTAAGAACCTTCCATTTTATCATAGCTATTTTTGCATACACATATTTCATATATACACTATATAGCACTTTTTTCAATTTTTT
>VIAB01005517.1:99052-111196 GCA_009801035.1 Oophaga pumilio | reverse complement strand
ATCTCGTTAGCGATCTCGTTTAGTGTGGCATACCCTTTACATGTGATGTGTCCCCCTCGGGGTTTCATTGAAGTGCATCAGTGAAAGAGCAAATTTCGAAGAGAGAGATTTTTTTTCGCTTTTACTGTCTTTAAAAGAGCAGCAGCATAGGTATGATAGAAAGCGAAATATTAACGTGAAGTCTTTTAATAATTGGCTTCAGGCTTTTTCTATCTATGCTGCTGTGTTAGGTGAGAAATACCCCAGTCAGTGTTCGGGGCTTTTTCAGCATTTAGATTCAATTTTAGAAGCGTACCGTAATTTTGGAGGCATGGCAGAGTTACAATATGACGAGTCTTTAAGGCAAAAATTGGCCATGTATCCTAACCTAGCGTGAGGTAAAAAGGATGTAGGTTTATGGATAAACTTAATGTTACCTCAGAAATTTCCAGCATCCAGACAGGGTTTGAGTGCTCCTGGCAAAAAAGGACTGTGTTTTGCATTTAATGAGACAAGCTGTAAATGGTCTCTTAATTGTCGCTTTCGGCATGAATGCTCCTTTTGTGGGGGCACTCACCCCATGTCCAAGTGTTTTAAAAAACAAATGCAAGGCGGACAGCAAGGAGCTAGTAGAGATCCACTTCAAAAAAGCTCTGACTCCAGTGAATTTGGTAAACATGGCCCCATGGCTAAAAATGTACCCAGATCAGGAGAGTAGTTCCCTTCTTTTTGAGGGTTTTTATAGAGGTTTTTTGTGCCCCCTTTAGGGGTACTGGTTGCACTTTAGTAGAGAATTTACCTTCAGCTCTAGAATTTCCTTCTATAGCAGAAGAGAAAATTTTGAAAGAGATAGACGCAGGTAGGCCCTTTTGATTCCCCCCCTTTTTATAATTTTAGAATCTCCCCCTTGGGGTAGTTCTAAAAAAGACCAGGGTTCTTTTATATTGATTCACCACTTGTCATACGCAAAGGGAGGTTCCTTGAATGATGAGGTTAATACTGATGTTTGCTCGGTTAAATACGCTTCTTTTGATGTACCGTAGCTCTGAGTTGCTTCAAAAATTTGGTTACAGGTTCCTTATGGCGAAATCCGACATTATGTCGGCATTTAGGCTTTTACCTGTCAACCAGGAAAGTTTTAGCTCTTTAGGTTTCGATTTTAAAAGTAAATTATTTTTTGATAAATGCCTACCTATGGGCTTTTCGTTGTCTTGTTTTGAGACGTTTTCTACTTTTTTGCATTGGGTAATTGAGTTTAATTCGGAGGGTGGGGGGTTTCGCATTATCATGACGATTTCCTGTTTATAGGCCCTAGAGACTCTGATGTTTGTCTTTTGTTATTGGACAAATTTGTTAAAACGTGCAACCATTTTGGTGTCCCCATTGCTGTAGAAAAAAACAGTTTCTCCTAGTACTTCTTTGGAATTTTTAGGTATTTTAATTGATTCAGAATCTATGACTTGCTCCCTCCCTCTTTATAAGATTTCAAAAATCTGCTCATTGATCAATCTGTTTCTAATGAGGGATAAAGTTACATTGAGAGACCTTCAATCGTTGTTAGGATTGATGAATTTTGCTTTAAAGATTATTCCTATGGGTCGGGTTTTTTCTAGGCGTCTATACGATGCTACCTCATGCCATTCTTCTCCTAATTTTCACATAAGACTGGGCAGAGAAGTTAAGGAAGACTTAAGAAACTGGTAAAACAGTATGGCAGACACCTTTTACTTTTGCAGAAGACTTCTTTGTCAATTTTTACCGATGAGCATGAGGGCATGGGGTTATCATTTGATTCCCATTGGGGATCTGAAAAATGGCCTGAATCATGGGTCATTAATAAAATTACAAAAAAATTGCGGTTTTAGATCTGTTTGCTATATTTCTAGTTATCCATTTTTGGGGCTCAATCCTAAAGAACAAGCAAATAATTTTTCGCTCTAACAACCAAGGGCTAGTTTTTATCTTGAATACACTATCATCTAAGAACAAATGGGCTACTCAGATTCTTAGGCCGTTGATCCTTAATTGTATGGAATTTAACATTTGGTTGAAAGCGTCTTTTTCTCACAGAGTGAACAATGACAATGCTAAATTTATTTGTCACCGCCAGAGGTCAAAGTTGTTGGAGCAAGTACCAGAAGCAGACAACGAAGGAGCAATTTGTACTCAACGACTTTGGGAAATAGTTCAAGTTTAATCCAATATTTTATTGGAAAATCTCTGGCTGATAAAACTTGGGCCGATTACTCGGTCGCTTGGAACTTGTGGTTAAGGTTTTGTTTTTGCTATAATTACCTGCATAACAAATGTCATTCTGAAGTTGCCTTGAAATTTGCTGAGCATTTAGTAATGAGTGGTTTATCTTATTCAGCTTTTGCTAAAAACTTTGCTGTGTTCTCATTTTTCCCTCAAAATTTTAGGTAAAAAACCATTGACGGATCTTTTTTTGGTTAAACAGTTTTTAAAAGGCTTTAGAAGGGCTAATTTTATACCCGATGATCATCGCCCACTATTTTTTCAACTGCTTAAAGACATTTATCTCTTTCGTTGGTGTGCGCTGATTTTAGCGAATCTTGTCTTTTTTTGGCTGTTTTTCATTGGCATTTTTTGCTGCGTTGTGCGTCGGTAAAAATAGTTTCTCAGAAAAAATCCTTGCCTTCTGTTTTTTTTTTTAGAAGATGTTAGGTTTGCAGGTCCTTATATTTTTTTGTTTGTCAGGAAGTTAAAAACAGATCAATTAGGCAGAGGTTGTTTGGTACGGTTAACTGCTATTCCTGATTTAGCTATTTGCCCCGTGACAAATACAAAAAGGTGGTGCGCTATGAGACCAAAATTAGATGGCACATTTTTTATTCATGCTAATTGTTTACCTGCGATGGATTTTCAATTCAATTTTATACTTAAGAAATGTTTGAAAAAATTAGGGTTAGAGCGTCTTAAAATCTCGTCTCACTCCTTTCTCATTGGAGCAGCAACTGAAGCTGCTAGGTTGGGTTTAAATGAATGTAATATAAAAAAGATTGGAAGGTGGGATTCAAAAAGATTTAAACTGTATATTCGTCCGAACTTGTATGAATTTTAACTTGTTATTCATCTTATAGGTCCAGTTACTGTATGTATTATCGGACACTCCTATATATATTGGACCGAAAAAAAGGGCAATTATGAGATTTTATACAGAAAATCTTTCCTTTAACACTTCTTCCCTTCAGATTTTATGGCATAGTAGGAGAGGAATGATTTGGAAGAACTTAATTTCTGACATGCGCAAACTAGCTGAAATATGCCCTAACCCGGACTTAATAATTTTTCATTTAGAGGGAAACGACTTTGGTAAAGTTAATACTCTTGACCTTTTAGCTTTTATGAGAAGGGACTTATGTTTATTGAAGACAGAATATTTCCACTCAGTTTTTGTTTTTTCAGAAATTATCCCCAGGTTTTTATGGTCTAAGCACAATATGCTATTTTTGCAAAAAATCAGAAAATGGGTTAACAGGAATATGCAAAAATGTATGCCTTTAATTAATGGATTTTCTTTTAGGCATTTTGATTTGGAAGAGATGATTCCTGGTATGTACAGGAGGGATTTGGTGCATCTTCCTGATGTTGGCTTGGATATCTTTAATTTAGATCTCCAAGTCATTATCGAAAAATGGCTTTGGCATTTTGGGGGGGGCATGCCTTAATAGGCCTGGAGTGTGGAAAATCGCCCGTTTTTTCCGGGTGGATTCAGACGTGCGAATTATGATTTACTTCAGTTTACGGAAATTTGAATGGTTTATTTGTTATGATTAAATTAAATTGGATTTATGAGTAACTCAAAAATAAACGCTATGGCCATTTTATTTCATACTTATTTGGTAGTCATGTGTGTTTATTTAATTTTGGATGGGGCTTGTGTTACCATGAACGCCCTCCCCTTAATGGAATACAAGGGGGGGTCGCATGATAACACAGCCCCCATATGATAATTATTTAATGGTGATATGTATTTTGGTTTGAAAGAACTTGAAAGGGTTAATAATCTCTGGTAAGCTGTGCTATGCACGAGCAAGTAATAACTGGCTTTTTCTGGTTTGGCTTCCAGCTCTTTTCTGCTAATTTGATTGGTTGCCAGTGCCACTAAAAGAGCGGGAAGAATTTCTCTTATAAAATCAGCTGTTTTGAGCAGTTACCGCAAGAAAATTCAAGATCCCTCCCTCCCTGTTAATTTTGCTTTATGTTGTGTCATTTATTTTGTGGGAAAATCGCCCATTTTTTCCGAGTT
Organism: Oophaga pumilio; assembly: GCA_009801035.1. Lineage (NCBI taxonomy): Eukaryota > Metazoa > Chordata > Amphibia > Anura > Dendrobatidae > Oophaga > Oophaga pumilio. The sequence goes on along the minus strand of VIAB01005517.1, from coordinate 106,947 downwards.
ATGATTTACTTCAGTTTGTGGAAATTTTAGTAGTTTATTTGTTATGATTAAATTAAATTGGATTTATGAGTAACTCAAAAATAAACGCCACGGCCATTTTATTCCAAACTTATTTGGTAATCACGTGTGTTTATTTAATTTGGGGTGGGGCTTGTGTTACCATGATTTTGGCTTACAAATACTGGGGTAAAATACTGACCCAATACTGAACGTGTGAATGTGGCCTTACTGTTGCACCATCCTTTTTTAATCACTCTGTTCATCCTAGATACTGAAGACCCGCGCAGCCAGGGCTTGTAACCCAGTCCTTACTTTAACGCCAGGTCATGCTGCACAGCACTAGACCTTAAAGAGATCAGGTTGACATAGTGTCAACCCAAGTCCCTTGAGATGACAGAGATCTGAAATGATCAGCTACCTGTCACACAAAACACTGAAAACAATGTTCAAAGTGAACACTAAGTCCTGGAACACAAATGCAGGACTGTTGATATGGAAACATTACAATGACAGCACGGGCTTTGAACTGTGACATTTAGTGGCAAATAATGCTGGGAGGACATGATCTTTGTCCTGTCAACAACCTTTTGAATATAGATCAATGTTAATAGACATCCAAAGCCCTGAATGCATTATATGACTTATGTGAGGTCAGCATGAACAGAAATGCTCGGAGGAAACATACTATCCTAGCTTTCTCCTGCTCTTGTGCGCTAAGCGTATTTATTTCTAAAAGCTAATGCAAATAAAATTAAGTCCTGACCCTCCAGTGCTATCAGTAGCATCCCCTATGACCAGGATTGCCAATCATCGAGAAATGTTTGTGCCCATTTATGTATCTTATATAAAAGATTAGGGTCAAACTAGAATAAATATGGGAACATAACTTGTTATCAAAAATGCTGACAAGTGTCCCTAATGCTACTCTAATGGACCCGACTTTCTAGCAAAATTTAGGTCCAATCTTCCAGGTTCTTGAAGAACCTGTGAAGCCCACCTCACTGTGAAAGCTTTGAACTAAAGAAGCACTGCCAGATTTTTTACTGTTATGGATCGGTAACCGCTTAGTTCAAAGAACGAGATAGGGGCTGCCAAGCGTTGTGGAATTCCGCTTTGCTTGCCGGGTTCTTACAACATAGAATAAGCAAAAAAGAAAAAAAAAGGTATAATCCCTTATAAAAAAATCAATTCTACAATATGTCTTTCCAAAATGTGAACATTTTCTGTTGGCATTCAGGCATCTGGAGACCGAGGTTTTAAAAATGTTAATAACCTCCGTATCTTCCAGATAATAATCCAAATTCAAATAGAGAATGGAAGTTCCCCATTTTCTAAAGGTACTGCCACACTACACAATCCCTCTAGCGATCTCGTTAGCGTCGCATACTAATGAGATCGCTAGCGGGATTGTTTCTATATCGCTGAGTGCGGCTATACTTAGCGATATAGTTAACGACGCTATCGCCGTTAGCGATCTTCTTAGCGATTTAGCGGTACAAAAGTACCGCTAAATCGCTAAGAAAAGGTGCCACACTCAGCGATATATACTTACCCAGCGGGGCGCCAGCGACGAAAATAGGGTCCGGAACGATCGCTGTGATGAACGACATCACAGCAGGGGCCTCGTCGCTGGTAGCTGCCGCACACAACAACATCGCTAACGGGATCGCTAAATAGTGACGTTTTTTAGCGATCCCGTTAGCGATATTGTTTAGTGTGGCATACCCTTAAGTGTTGCTTATTCAACATGTGATATGTACCGTCAGCCATTCCAGAACAATACTCTGAGTTAAAGATTAGCTATTCAAGTTGTGCCATTTGGCATGTGTCATAGGATATGTTGGGGATTCCTATTTCGAATTATAGATCCTTCTACACAGTCACTAATAGCGTATACCTGGGCTTATAATTTCACTGCTATGCAGCACCTTCTTAGAAAGGTTTAATCCACAGCAGGTTTAAACACTTATCTAAACTCATAATTTTAGATAGTAGGGCATATTTATCAATAATGCCTAATCCTTAGACAGTACAAACTTGGACTAAACAGTCTTAAAATACCCCAAATCTATCATTATGGTTCATGCACAAAAAAATCTGCTGCATCTTCAGACTGTTTAATCTAAGTTTTCACTCTCTATTGGTTGTCTTACTCTGTGCAAGAAATTTACTCCAAAATGCTGGGTCTTTTTTAGTGCAAGGTGTAGCATGTTAGACATGGCACGTTTTCTGAAAAGACAAGCAAAAAAGTGAGTAAAACACATAATAGATATGATGAAAATCATAAAAGACAGGTTTCTTTAGCAAATTGTGCCTTAATTCTGGTGCTTTTAGTTCAGATTGAATCTTTCACCACTGTTGGGAGCGCATACTCAGAAGGTATGCACCAGTGTACACAGTCAGGATAGATGCTGAGGAATCCATCCACTATAGGGACCCACTTTAAAGAAACGTAAACCAAATGGAATGCATTTCTTTGCATTGTGTGACAGATAGAAGCTGTATTGTTGATTTGGAATCGTCTAGCAACTATAGGGTTTAAAATGGTTATGGCAGACAGGAAGTGGTTAGCTCAACCCTAGGGGATACTAGGAAAGTTGTTATTGTGTCCTGGACATCCAAGCCTAAAATGTGTGCTAGAGAGTCTCCTGTCATCCTGAAATCAGACAAGCTGTATAGACCAGTTCTTCCTGGAAAGCGATTGCTGTAATCATAGAAGCAGTCAGGACAGTCAGGAGAATCTTTATTACCTCAAGACAGTAGTGAGAGGGCTAAAGCACCAGACTCATCCCCCCAACCTCACTGCATGAGCAATGTGTGTGAAGAGAAGTTATCTGTGAAGAGACTTTCATGTATGTTGATGAAGCATTGCATGAAGAGAAGGGATTCTGTGTGATGAAAAGAAGCTGCTCTCAATCCAATCTCACTTAGCTAAACATGGTTTGCAAAGATGAACTGGCAAAAATTTCAGACTCTCGATGTGCAAAGCTGGTAGAGACATACCCCAAAAGACTTGCAGCAGTAAATGCAGCGAAAGGTGATCCTACAAAGTATTGACTCGTGGGGCTGAAGATAAATGCATATTACAATTTTCAGATTTATATTTTTTTAATATTTAGAAAACAATCTATAATTTCCTTTATACTTCACAAATACTTGCTTCATTGTGTTGATATATATCACATAAAATCCCCAAAAAATACATTTAAGTTTGTAAATGTGACGTGAAAAAATGTGGATAAGTTTACGGGGTATAAATACTTTTTCAAGGCACTGTAAGGCTGTGTTTCCATGGTCAGGAAACACAGCGCATTTGACGGAGCGGAAATTCCGCTCCGTCTAAGCCCCGCCCCCTTTCTGACGTGCGTTCTTTCCGGAGGTGTTCAGGACACCTCCGGAACACCTCCGGAAAGAACGCAGGGCTACATAGCCCTGTGTGAAATTCCGTTGCGGCGACGCAGCGTCGCCGCAATACGCTAGGACATGCTGCGGTCTGAAAAGACGCGCCGCATGTCCGTTTACGCAGGTCTGCCACCTGCGTGTTGTTACGCATAGTGGAGACGGGATTTCTTTAAATCCCCTCCACTATGCTGTAACATCTGGACGCTGCGTGTTTGGCGCTGCGCCAGCGCACAGCGCCAAACACGCAGCGTTTCCTGACCGTGGAAACTCACCCTAAGAAGAACAGATGAAACAAGGTTTGCAGTAACTGACAGATGGACCAAAAATGGGTCCAACATGCTGAAAACAACAAGGCACATTTTTCACATATGAGGAAAAAAACCGGTGTGTGAAAAAGGCGCTTAACATTTCACATCCCTTTACTAGGGCCATTATGATTAATGTTGTCTGTTCAATGTACATTCATTTATTGTGTGATTTTAGGATTGATCTTGAAGCCCGAAAACACATAAACTCATGTCGGCCACCCCCCAATATCAACGGGTTCCCCCTCATGTGTATGAGAGAGTCGGACAAATTATTGTCGGGGGAGATGTGATTCTGGCATGTCCAATTTCGGACTGCAAATCACTATGTTCTCCGTGAGGTAAGCTGCTAGTGGCTTTTTCATAGAAAACAGAAGCACCGACAGCTGTCTAATGCATATGGGGGCTTTCAGATACCTAGTTGTAACAAAATATAAATGTTTCTTTGTCCTACCTTTGTTCTCCAGGACTTCACAAGAAGGAAGCACAAGCACAGCTGCTAGAGTTACTGTCCAGAGCATTGTTGAAACGTGAAGGACACAGTTCCTACTATGTAAGTTCAAGGAGAATACCTGAAATACGTAATATAAGTAATGGCAGTGTTCAGGGAGTGAAGTGTGATCTCTCTTCATTTACAAACTATGCGGCATAAACAAATCCTGATATCTGCTACATTAGATCCTCTCATCCATTGGTCAGGAAAACAAATTTGAAGCTAAAAGAATGATCAAAAGAGGAACAAAGTTTAGCAAAATCAAAAGTGAAACAACCTCAAACTAACTACCAATTACAGTCATGTGCTTTAGGAATTTCCAATTCAATCACAAAACATGAACTATTGGAAAACCCATGGCTTTTTTGTGTTTTCATGCTATGAAGTATTACCAGGGTTTTCCACTTTCAGGAAAATTGACTCCAAATGTTCTAAGATACCTAAAATAACAAACAAAGCAGGTGCACACCCTTGCAATGTTCTGTTCTGTCTCCTCGCCGCCGCTTGGTTCATCATATTTTGGCTGCAGCACTATCGCCACTTCACCTGTACACATCAAACTGTTGTCAATCACTGAGCTCAGCAGTTTTTGCCATCTACCTTAGCCAAGCAGCTGAGTTTAGTGACTGGCTACAGCAATAATGCATACTGTCGACTTGACGTCACTCTGTAGCTAAACTACCGACACACTGAAAAGTGTAAGGGATCCGGCGCAGAAACTGAGATGATGAGTACCTTCTCTGTCCTTTTAGCCTGTGTGCACACAGTGCATTTTTTATGTGTTTTCGCTGCATTTTTTTCAAGGGAAATTGCCCAAAAACGCTATGGACTCCTTATGCAAGCTAATTCAATGACAATCCTGAATTGTTGTGCACATGATCAGTAAATTTCCTTTGAGTATTTGCAGTGCATTTTTTTCTGCAGCATGTCAATTCTTTGTGAGCTTCTGCAGCATTTTTCACCCATTGACTTCAATTGAGTCAGTCAAATCCGCAGCAAAAACACAGGTATAAAAATGTTTGCAGATTTGCTGCGGATTTGCTGAGTTTTTGTTTGCATTTTTGAAAGCTTCTTATGGTGTTTCCCACGCTTTCATCTGTGTGACAGTGTGGGAAACACAGGCGCAGTGGTTCTTATCGGCGGTAACGCTACCGCCAGTAAGACTGACAGACAGAGCACTGTGGGGTAACACTGTTAGATGTTGGCGTGACCCCGCAGCTGTAACTCTGACCCACAGCGGTGACCTGTGGTAAAAAGATTAGCAGGCGTGGGCTTATGAGACTACTGCTCCCATCAGGCTACGTCTGCTGTCACTGATAACAGTGACAGCAGGTGTCGCTGATGGGAGACATAGTCTCATCCGCAGGCACCTGTGCTCACACTTAAAAAAAAAAAGTAAAATAATTACATACATATTCAAATAAAAATAAAAAACATTATACTCATCTAACACCAAATCTACGATGCCCTTGTCTCCTAGAAATAATGTAAAATATTAAACCAACATATACTCACCTTAAAGCCTAATCCCCGATGCCCTCATCTCCTAGAAAAAAAATCAAAAATAATAAACCACCATATACTACTCACATGTCCGCCGTAGTCCACGTAATTCTGAGTGTCCCACAGGGATCTCACATGTAGAACAGTCACATCGCGAGATGTGACTGCTCCCTTGGGCCATCGGCGATACACTGACAGGAGAAAATTGCTCCCATAGTGTATCACTGAGCTGCCGTGAGAGTGTTTACCAGAGTTCATCAGTTGACCAGCTCCAGTGCTCTCACTAATGGCACCGCTGCGTGAGAACTTTCACACGGCAGCTCAGTACTATACACTTTTATACAATATCACTATGGGGTTACTAATGGATAGGTGTCTTATAGACGCCTCTCCATTACTAACCTCTGAGCTTGATGTCACCTGACAATATAAAGGTGACATGAACCCTACTTGCCATGGCTACAGGTCAAATGGGAAGAACAAGGCTAAGCACCAGATTTGGCGCATCTTATGGATTCGCCTTTTCTGGGGCGGTTGAGTGCTAATGTTTTTAGTCTGGGAGGTGGCAAATATTCATGGCCCCTTCTTAGGCAATTAACCCCTTTCCGACATCGGGCATAATAGTATGCCCACATCGGACACCCTCCCTTTGATGTGGGCTCCGGCGGTGAGCACACATCTTTCTCAGGACATGTCAGCTGTTTAGGACAGCTAACATGTGCCCGGAATAGCCACAGGTGGAATCGCAATCCACCCACAGCTATTAACCTGTTAAATGCCGCTGTCAAACTCTGACAGTGGCATTTAACGCGCGATTCCGGCCATTGGGCTGGAAATCCGCCCGCCGGTGACCCCCGTTACATGATCGCGGGTCACCGGTGGGTTGGCATGACAACGGAGGTCTTCTGGAGAGTCTATGGTTGTCACTGCCATCTTGCTGTGAGCACCACCCGGTGGTCGGTGCTCATAGCAAGTGAGTAATTCTACTACATAAAGGCGATCTGATCATCGCCTGTATTTAGCAGAGCTGATCGGGTTATGGCAGCTTCTAGTCTCCCATAGAGACTATTGAAGCATGCTAAAAGTAAAAAAAAAAAAAAAAGTTTAAAAAAAATAAATAAAAGTTCAAATCACCCCCCTTTCTCCCCATTCAAAATAAAACAATAAAAAAATCAAATATATACATATTTGGCTTTGCCACGTTCAGAATCGCCTAATCTATCAAAACAAAAAGATTAACCTGATCGCTAAACGGCGTAGCGAGAAAAAAAGTCAAAACACCAGAATTACTTTTTTTTGTCGTCGCAACATTGCATTGAAATGCAATAGCAGGCAATCAAAAGATCGTATTTGTACCACAATTGTATCATTAAAAATGTCAGCTAGGCATGCAAAAAATAAGCCCTCACCCAACTTGAGATCATGAAAAATGGAGATACTACGGGTATTGGAATATGGTTTGGAATTTTGGAATAAACAAAGTTTAGAATTTTTTTTCACCACAGTACCTAGATATGTTTGGTGTCTATGAACTTGTAATAACCTGGAGAATCATAATAGCAGGTCAGTTTTAGCATTTAGTGAACCTAGTAAAAAAAGCCAAACAAAAAACAATTGTGGGGTTGCACTTGTTTTGCAATTTCACCACACTTGGAATTTTTTTCCCATTTTCTAGTACATGACATGATAAAACCAATGGTGTCATTCAAAAGTACAACTCGTCCCACAAAAAGCAAGCCCTCCCATGGCCATATTAATGGAAAAATAAAAAAGTTATGGCTCTGAGTGGGAACGAAAAATTAAAACGCAAAACCAAAAATACCTCCGATCATGAAGGAGTTACTATCAGCCCACAGCTGTCTGCTAGCTTTTGCTGGTTAGATTTTATAGGGGACCCTATGACAATTTTTTTCTGTGGTCCCCCAGTAAACTAGTCAGTAAAGGCTAAGCAAACAACTGTGAGCTGATATTAATAGCCTGGGAACCTTTATGGCTATTGGCTCCTTCCCTGAATATTAACATTAGCCCTCAGCCATTGGCTTTCCCTCTGCTGGTTATTAAAATTACGTGGAAGCCCAAGCAAATTTTTTTTCTTCTTTTTAAAATTAACTGTTGCTGTTTGGTTAGCTTATGTAGGTTTGTTCTGTTAACGCTCTAAAGCCCCCGTCTCACACAGCGATCTCGCTAGCGAG
>VIAB01005517.1:55178-70157 GCA_009801035.1 Oophaga pumilio | reverse complement strand
TCTCTATGAAACGCTGTTTGCTCCATGCTTTCTCTTGTTTCTCTTGATTCCCAGGAGCTAGCGTAAAAAGCTTGGGTGTGGCATCATTGTATGCACCACTCAGGCATGTTTATATTCATGCATTTGGGATTTTTTGTTGTTATACAGTATGTGCACACGTTGCAGAAAGTTTGCAGAAATTTCCTGAGCAAAACCTGACTTTTTGCCAGGAAATTCACATGCATTTTTTTCGCTCTTTATTCGCGTTTTTTGTGCAGATTTTGTGCGGAAATTTACAGCAAAATTAATGAACATGCTGTGTTTTTTCCGCGATGCGGTTTTTTGCGGAAAAAAACGTACCATGTGCACAAAAATTGCGCAATTCATTCTAAATAATAGGATGCTTCATTCATGTGTTTTGTAAGCATTTTTGCCGCGAAAAAAATGCAAAAAATCCGCAATGTGTGCACATAGCCTTAAGGTCTGCAAGCACTGCATTTTTTTGTTATTTTGACCATTTCTCTTTTGCAGTGGTCTCTTAATTTTTGCGAGTTTTTCGCAAGTGTGATCCCGGCCTAAGCTCGTCTATGTGCGCCAGAAACATGACCGGTTTTAATATGCAACTGGATTCCAAGTTTTTAATTTCTTCTGCATAAAGTCTGATATTTTGCACATCATGGGATGGAAGTGCCAGATTTTACACTGATCATATTCACTCATCCTTAATATTCACACCAACCTTACGTATAAATGAGTCCATGGACTAATGTTTAGGTTTAATGTAATTTTGTACATTCAGATACTATTATTAATGATTTTATATGTTTTACATTTTAAAATGGATCTTATTTATGTATAACTGCTTCCCCTAATTTTTCCATTCATCCCCTTTTCCTATTTTTCCTTAGTTTACCTCCTGTTTCCCTACTTTTCACGTAATACCATATTTGTCATTAGAAAACAAAAAAAAATATTTAAACAAGCAAGTTAAAAACAGGCTTGGGGTATTTTTTATTATTATTATTCAACATTTCATTTGGTTAATCCCCTTAGGGGATTTTGCTATCATCTGATCGCCTGTTTCATATACAACAATGTTACAATATTGCTGTGTATGTTGAAAATCACAGTCTACTTGATGCCTAGTCACAGGCTGAACATTATGGATGAGATCACATGACAGGCATCGGGGTCTTCAGCCCACCCTCCAGCTGTCATATTAACCCATCAACTCCCTACGATCATATCGTGGGGGCCAATGAGCGCTAATGTCTAGGCTCGATCACATTTAAATTCCGTTTAACCGCTTAACGTCCATTGACGGACATAGGATGTCAGTTCCCGCACCATGACGGACTATGCCCATCATACATCTAAACTGTCACTGCGTGTAAACACAGACAGCTAAGAGGCACAGAAAGGGTCCCCGCACCCAGATCGCTGTGATCAGGCAGTCAATCTGACTGACCGATCATAGCATGATCGCGCAAGAGATGCTGAAATATCAGCACCTCCCACCCAGTCAGTGCAGCAGCTCAGCTCTGCCAGTGGCTGAGCTTCTGCACTAACAGCCAGGAGTGGTGTCCGCACCGTTCCTGGCTGTTAAACCACTAATTACTGTGATCGAGTTCAGGAGGGAGGCAGAGGGACTGGAGCTCCCTCTGTCTTCAGATCGGCATACCCGTGACATCATTGTGGGGCCCGATCGTTGCCATGGTGACTCAGGGTCGTCAAGAAGACCCCCAGGTCATCAAGCTACAGAATGCCCATGAGACCATGCTCACAGCATGGTGTCGGAAGCTTTCAGTATAGATATAATGCACTGCAAATCTAGTGCACTGTAATGTATTATCAGAGAAAATGAAGGGAGCAGTCCAGCTTCTGTAGAAAGTGCAATTCTTTATTCAATCCAAAAATAAAATTGTCACATAACAGTGTCCTCCAAATGCAAAAAGCGGAGAGTATGCACTACCAGCTGTACCAGCAACGCGTAATGTATTATACCTGCAATCAAGGTAAAAAAAAATGAAAGTCCCATAAAGGGTCTAGGTAAAAAAGAAAACATTTTTTAAAAAATACATAAGAAAAAGAAAATTACAAAATAATAATAATAAAATCCACTAATAAACACACATTTTTATGTAAAAAAAAAAAAAAAGTACGCATGTTTGGAATCGCTGTGTCCAGAACAATCTAATCTATAAAAGTGTCACACTAGTTAACCCCTTCAGTGAACGTCGTAAAAAAGAACATAAAAAAGTAGCAAATTATAATTTATCATTATACCGCTTGGAAAAAGTGGAATAAAATGCGATCAAAAAGACGAATGGTAACAAAAATAGTATCACTAAAAGTGACAACTTGTCCCACAAAAAACAAGCTGCCTTAACAGCTTCATCAGTGGAAAAATAAAAAAGTTATAGCTTTCAGAATAAAGCAATGCAAAAATAATTATTTTTTCTGTAAAAACGCCAAAACATAAATAAAAGATATAAATGTGGCTTCGCTGTAATCGTACTGACCCAAAGAATAAAACTGCCTTTTCAATTATACCACACGCAGAACGGAGGAAGAAAAAAAAAACAACTCCTGAACTGCTGTTTTTTGTTCATTCTGCCTCTACAAAAATCGGAATAGAAAGCGATCAAAAAATGTCATGTTCCCGAAAATGGTACCAATAAAAACGTCAACTTGTAAGCAAAAAACAAGACCTCACATGACTCTGTGGGCCGAAATATGGAAAAATGATAGCTCTCAAAATATGGTGATGCAAAAACTTCTTGCAAAAAAAGCATCTTTTAGTGTGTGACAGAATCTAAACATAAAAAATAGGATATAAATCTGGTATCGCTGTAATCACACTGATCCAAAAAACATAGTCACCTAATCATTTATACCACACGAGGAACGGTATAAAAAAATAAATAAAACCAATTCTTCACCTGCTGTGGATTTATTCATTCTGCTTCCCAAAGCTCTCAGTAAGGCTTGGCGCATATTTCTCCTGCGCTCTACACTAAGCACTTGCATCGGGGTTTCATAGAGAACCACTGGTAGAAGATTCCCTATAATGAAGCAGATGGAGGCACCGTGAATGCCATAGGACCTGTGATCCGGTGGTGTCCGTATTTTTCAGCATGCATAACGCAGTCCACCATAGTTTTGTGTACCTCTGAAAGGAAGGACAACCATCAGAGGAGTACAGAGTAACTCTGCTGCCTCAAAATAGTGAATGGATCCCTGAGGCTATGTGCACATGGTCAGGATTTTTCCGCTTATTTTAGCGTTTTTGCGGCGGTTTTCCGCTGAAAAAACGCATGCATTAAGCATCCTATTATAAGAATGCATTCCGCAATTTTTGTGCACATGCTGCGTTTGTTTCCACGAAAAAAACGTATTGCGGAAAAAAACGCAGCATGCTCATTCTTTTTCCGGAATCGCGGTGATTCCGCCGCCATAGGAATGCATTGAACCGCTTACTTTCCACATGTGGTTATGCCCACCATGCGCAAAGTGAGCGGTTCAAGTGCGGATGGTACCCAGGGTCTGGAGGATAGAAGACTCTCCTCCAGGCCCTGGGTACCATATCCCTGTAAAAACAATAATTAAAATAAAAAATTGTGATATTCTCACCTTCCGGCGGCCCCCGCAGCCTTCCCGTTCCTCAGCGACGGTCCCGGAAACTCCCGTTCCCAGGCATGCTTTGCGACATTGACCCCAGATGACGTAGCGGTCTCGCGTGATACTACGTCATCTGGGGTCATTGTCGCCAGGCATCTCTGGGAACGGGAGTTGCCGGGAGCATCGTGAGGACCAGGAAGGCTGCGAGGGCCGCCGGAAGGTGAGAATAGCACTATTTTTTATTATTTTTAAGATTAGATCTTTTTACTATTGATGTGGCATAGGCGGCATCAATAGTAAAAAGTTGGTCACACTTGTCAAACACTATGTTTGACTTGTGTGACCAACCTGTCAATCAGTTTTCCAAGCGATGCTCCAGATCGCTTGAAAAATGCTAGCATTCTGCAAGCTAATTACGCTTGCAAAACGCTAGTTTTTATCGGGAATATGCATACCTATAAAATGCGTATTTCCCGCAGCAGGGAGGTGCGGGACAGCCGAGGAAATTTCTGCGGCAATTCTGATATGTGTGCACATAGCCTCAGGGTTTTCATCTGTCACGTAACTTGGAGATTTAGATGGAAACCCCAAAGTATGCATTCATATTTGGCAGGGGTATAATTTCCAAAATGGGGTCATTTGGGGGGAAGGGGGATTCTGCTCTCTAGCACTTAGTGGCTCTGTATATGGAATCCGCGAACTTTTCTATGAAAATCTGTGCTCCAGGAGGCAAATAGCGCTCCATCCTTACTGAGACTCTCCATATGGCTAAGCAGTACTGTATAGCCACATATGGTGTATTTCTATTTTCAGCAGAAATTGTGAGACACATTCTGATGCCAATTTTACCCACTTCTTGTGTGAAAATGTTAAATCTGGGGCTAAAACAAATTTTTCTGTGACACACCCTTGGTATCAATATGATCATTACACCCGTAATCAATTGATTGAGAGGTGTAGTTTGTAAAATGGGGTCACTTATGGGGCATTCTACTGTTCTGGCACCTCATGGCACCCTCAAACCATAACAGTAAAAACTGAACTATAATATGGCACTCCTTCCCTGTGTGTTTTTTTAAGTGTTTTTTTAAGTTTCTTAGCTCAGTTATAAACTTCTGTAAAGCACCTGGTGGTTCAAGATGCTCACCACACATCTAAATAAGTTCCTTGAGGGGTCTAGTTTCCAAAATGGTATCACCTGTGGGGGGTTTCCACTATTTAGGCACATCAGGGGCCCTCCAAAAGTGACATGGCATCCGTTCTCGATTCCAGCTAATTTTGTGTTCAAAAAGACAAACCTTTAGCTCCCTCCCTGCCGGGTCCTGCTGTGCGCCCAAACAGTGGTCTTCCTCCACACATGGGGTATCGGTGAACTTATGAGTGGGTTCCACTATTTAGGTACATAAGGGGCTCTCCAAATGCGACATGGCATCCGCTCCCAATTCCAGCCAATTTTACATTCAAAACCTTAAATGGTGCTCCTTCCTTTCCGAGCCCTGCCGTGCGCCTAAAGAATGGTCTTCCTCCACACATGGTGTATCGGTGTACTCAGGAGAAATTGCACAACAAATATTGTGGTTCATTTTCTCCTGATACCCTTGCCTAAATAAAAAAAATTGTGTCCGAATTAAAATTTTTGCGAAAAAAAGTAAAATTTTCATTTTTTTCCTTCCACATTCCTTCAATTCTTGTGAAGCACCTAAAGGGTTAAGAAACTTTTTGAATGTGGTTTTGAACACCTTGAGGGGTGCAGTTTTTAGAATGGTGTCACTTTTGGGTATTTTCTGTCATATAGGCAAAGTGACTTGATATGTGAGGTGGTCCCTAAAAAAAATGGTTTTGTAAATTTTGTTAGAAAAATGAGAAATCACTGGTCAAGTTTTAACCCTTATAACTTCCTAACAAAAAAAATTATGTTTCAAAAATTGTGCTGATGTAGAGTAGACATGTGGTAAATGTTATTTATTAACTATTTATTTATTAGTTATTTATTAACTATTTTGTGTGAAATAACGCTCTGATTTAGGGGCATTAAAAAATTAAAAGTTTGAAAATTGTGAAATTTTCAAATTTTTTCACAAATTTACATTATTTTCACAAATAAACACAAGAAATTTTGAAGACATTTTACCACTATCATAAAGTACAATTTGTCACGAAAAAAAACATTCTCAGAATAAGTGGGATTTGTTGAAGCGTTCCAGAGTTATAACCACAAGTGACAGTGGTCAGATTTCAAAATTAAGGCCTGGTCATTAACCTACAAAGTGGCTTGTTCCTTAAGGGGTCAAATTGATAGATCTCTGCTATTAGAGGCAAGTGGTGGCTATTGCCTGTATCTTTCCCATGTGGATAAGGCCATGACTCTGCGGCTGCTCCAAAGTCGGTGAGACACTCCATGACATAATAGTATGCCATGGAGCATGAAGGGGTTAAATAGCATGTTGGTTACCAACTGTTTACACCTCACCATTTAGGTTTCAGTCACTTATAACTATAACTGTATTTTTGTTAGAGTTAGAAAGGGGCCCAACAATACAGTCCTAGGAGATCTGAGAGTTTTTATATGTATTTTCCAGCAATTGGAGGCTTTCCAGTATTTGTGATTCACAGCGAATCAATTTACTGTGAATCAAATTTATGTTTCAAAAGTTTTGTTCTTTTCTGGTATATTGCATTATTCTAAGCAACAGGTTTCCCTTAATATCTTTTGAAAAATTGGATTTTAACAGAAAAATTAAAAAAGGTTACGTCTCTCAAAATTTGGCAACATAAAAAATATTTTTTATAAAGTCTATATAGTGTGCAAAAATAGGAAAACAAAAAAACTATATAAATTCACTAATCCGTTAATCGTGTTGACCCACAGAATAAGATTAATGTCACATATATCACACATTCAACATAAAGAAAAAAAACTTACAATTCCAGTTTTCGCCATCTACCACATATTAATTTCTTAAAACTCAGAGTTCAGTATTAGGATTCAGATATTTCTGCACCATTTCTGCATCTCTTGGCAGGAAAAATGCAGCGTACAATACACACGGTTTTGCCGCTTTTTTTATTTGCTTTTGCATGTGTTTTTCAAGTGTATTTTGACAGCAATAAATTCTATTAGATATACACTGCTCAAAAAAATAAAGGGAACACTCAAATAACACATCCTAGATCTAAATGAATGAAATATTCTCATTGAATACTTTGTTGTCTACAAAGTTGAATGTGTTGTCAACATAATCACACAAAAATCATCAATGGAAATCAAATTTTTGAACCAATGGAGGCCTGGATTTGGAGAGACCCTAAAAATGAAAGTGGAAACAAGTCCAAATAGAAATCAAAACAAGACAAAATTAAAGTGGAAACAAGTCAAAATGATGCTCAGTATTGTGTGTGGCCTCCACGTGCCTATATGACCTCACTACAACGCCTGGGCATGCTCCTGATGAGTTGCGGATGTTCTCATGAGGGATCTCCCCCCACACCTGGACTAAAGCATCCGTCAACTCCTGGACAGTCTATGGTGCAACGTGACGTTGGTGGATCGAGCGAGACATGCTGTCCCAGATGCGCTCAATCGGATTCAGGTCTGGGGAATGGGCAGGCCAGTCCAATGCCTTCATCTTGCAGGAACTGCTGACACACTCCAGCCACATGAGGTCTGGCATTGTCCTGCATTAGGAGGAACCCAGGGCCAACCGTACCAGCATATGGTTTTACAAAGGGTCTGAGGATCTCATTTCGGTACCTAATGGCAGTCAGGCTACCTTTGGTGAGCATATGAAGGGCTGTGTGGCCCTCCAAAGAAATGCCACCTCACACCGTTACTGACCCACTGCCAAACCGGCCATGCTGAAGGATGTTGCAGGCAGCCGGTTCACACTCAGCACATGTGACAGATGTGACAGAGTCTGGAGATGCCGTGGAGAGCAATCTGCTGCCGGCAACATCCTTCAGCATGACCGGATTGGCAGTGGGTCAGTAATAGTGTGGGGTGGCATTTCTTTGGAGGGCCACACAGCCCTCCATGTGCTCGCTAGAGATAGCCTGACTGCTATTAGGTACCGAGATGAGATCCTCAGACCCCTTGTGAGACCATATGCTGGTGCGGTTGGCCCTGGGTTCCTCCTAATGCAGGATAATGCCAGACCTCATGTGGCTGGATTGTGTCAGCAGTTCCTGCAAGATGAAGGCATTGAAGCTATGGACTGGCCCGCCCGTTCCCCAGACCTGAATCCGATTGATAACATCTAGGACAGCATGTCTCGCTCCATCCACCAACGTCACGTTGCACTACAGACTGTCCAGGAGTTGACGGATGCTTTAGTCCAGGTATGGGGGGAGTTCCCTCAGGAGAACATCCGCAACCTCATCAGGAGCATGCCCAGGCGTTGTAGGGAGGTCATACAGGCACGTGGAGGCCACACACAATAATGAGCATCATTTTGACTTGTTTCCACTTTAATTTTGTCTTGTTTTGATTTTCATTTTGACTTGTTTCCACTTTCATTTTGGGGGTCTCTCCAAATCCAGGCCTCCATTGGTTAAAAAATTTGATTTCCATTGAAGATTTTTGTGTGATTATGTTGGCAGCACATTCAACTTTGTACACAACAAAGTATTCAATGAGAATATTTCATTCATTTAGATCTAGGATGTGTTATTTCAGTGATCCCTTTATTTTTTGAGCAGTGTATATAGATATATAGATGTCTGGCAGATATATAATTGAACAACCCCCCGACACAGTATAAAATTTCACCCTTTAGTTCCTTGCATGTGAAGATTTAATAAAGCTTTGTTTGAGGCTAGTAAATAAATAAATGAAAAAACGACATGGGGTCCCCCCATTTTTTATGACCAGCAAAGGTAAAACAGACACCTGAGAGCTGATATTATCAGGCTAGGATGGTCCATTGGTATTGGTCACTTCCCAACCTAAAAATACAAGCTCGCATCTGTCCCAAAAATGGCGCATTACATGAGGTGCTACAATTCTGTTGCTTTGCCTTGTTGTTTCCAATTGCCCTGGTGAGGTGGCGATCAGAATAATAGTGGTGCTTGGTGTTGATGTCAACTGTTAAGTGTCCAAAAACACAGTTGACATCAAGCCCTTTTGCCAGTATTGCAGAGGTGTCAGACACTCCATCATTAACCCATGTAAAAAAAAGGAAAAACACAAAAAAATTACAGATTAGGCAGGAAAAGGTTGTAGAGTGGTGATTTTCACGGTTCCCCTTTTTGTCAATGTGCCTGGTAAACTGCTGAAAGAATTCAGGACAGTCGGTTGAAGGTCTGATGCTCCTTTGTTGGTTCATGTGGATAGGTCGTTCTGCATATTTCTATGCAGCTGCACACTCCGGTCCGAGTTCTGGCGGCAGTGCCGGGTATTGATGTGAGAGACTCGCGTGAGTTTCTCGCATCACACTCGCAAGTGTGACCCAAGCCTATATAGGATCCTGCTATGATTAAAACTGCCAGAGGCTGATGGGTAAAGTGCTCAGTCAGAGAGCCTATGCATATGCGTCACCTACAAACAGAAATCAGCTGTGTACAGTTGCAATCTAAGAGTAGCCATCTCCATATATAACCAACAAATAAAGTTGCCCTCTGTAGCGCTATACCATGAAAATATGCTCCACCCATCAGCCTTTGGCGGTTTTAATCACAGAAGGATCCTATCTATTAAACAGAGTGCAACTTTCTGGGTTATATACAGAAATGGCTACTCTTAGTTTGCACCTGTATACACCTGGTTTCTGCTTGGAAGTGACTGTCAGTCTTTTGTTACTTGTAGTCATCCAGAAAGGTATTGAGCTTGGGTTTAGGTAGGACATAAATGTTTGAGGAGGGGAAAAACATTTATGTTGGTGGCAAAGGGGTGTAGGGTCCTCGAAGTCGGTGGATGTGGTTAGTGGCGGATCAGTGTTTGGGAAACCCACAATGTTCTGGACCCCCAAGTGGAATCTATTAAGTGGTAGCAGATAGTGGAAGCCCTGTATTAAGGGCTGAAAGGGATTGCAGTGGACTATGCTGAGAAAGCCAGGTTGGTTAACAGCTGCCTCTGAGCTGATGCTAAAATGGCCAGAGATAAGAAACTCAGCCTGAGCAGTTGGTTATATGCATACTGTCTGTCACAGGTCAGGAGCTTCAAGGACCATCCTCAAATTTTCATCTGTTATACTTGTTTTGTTATAATAAAGGCTGCCATGCCCAATTTAAATCCATCCTGGTTTGTAGCTTGTTTATATGGGTAAATGGATTGGAGGTGGGTGAAGGTATGTTGGCGGTGACATCACGTATGACTCGCCAATACCCTTTGTCAAGTTGAAGCCATTAAATTTCAGCGAAGTACTTACTCCAATGCTACCAGAAGGTCACTCTGGACCAAATAATGATCTGGTGATGTACCTTATAGGAATCATCTCTGTGCCTTACTCTTCTAACTGTCATCTTTCTTTGGTCCTCAACTAGAAGACTTTCTCAAATCCATCAGTAAGGGCAAAGGTAAATTTTTTCCACAGTCCAAGAAGTCTTTTCAACCATTTTGCAAAAGCGAAAAGTGTAGCCGAAGTTTCAATGCCACTCCTTCCATTTTTTAAAAAGAACAATTCTAGGCAAAAATCTGACTTATGACATCAGAAGTATACTCCCACCGGTAGGGAGAAAATTCTCCTTTTTTCAAATATTGTTTTACACATTTTCAGATGTCTGGGTAACATCTATCAGAAAAAGAGGTTACTCTCTTGAATTGAAGGATTTTCCACCACCTCGCTTTATTCTTAGTTCGGATAAGAACCCAGCAGTTCTTCGGCTGGTCCAAGAATTTGTTGACAAAGGAGCATTATAACTACTTCTCATACACGCTGATGGAAAAGATGTTTACTCCAGAATTTCTTCACACCAAAGCTGGAAGGAAAGTGGCATCTTGCCACTATAAACCTTCAGAAAGCCTATTTACATATTCCAATCCTCCTAGTCCATCGGAAGTTTCTCAGATTTGCGATCCAGGTGAAATTTCAATTCCACCATCTACAATTCTGATGTCTTCTATTCAGCATTTCAGGAGCTCCAAGAATTTTTACAAAGGTGACATCAATCCTCTCAGCTGCTCTTAAGGTACTGCCACACTAAACGCTCCCGCTAGCGATCTCGTTAGCGGCGCATACTAATGAGATCGCTAGCGGGATCGTTTTAATATCGCTAAATGTGTGCCACATTTAGCGATATAGCTAACGACGCTATCGCCGTTAGCGATCTTCTTAGCGATTTAGCGGTACAAAAGTACCGCTAAATCGCTAAGAAAAGGTGCCACACTAGCTATAATACTTACCCAGCGGGAGCGCCGACGATCAGAATAGGGTCCGGATCGTTTCCGGCGACGAGCGAGATCCCAGCAGGAAGCTCGTCGCCGGAAGCTGCCACACACAGCAACATCGCTAACGGGATCGCTAAATAGTGACGTTTTTTAGCGATCCCGTTAGCGATATTGTTTAGTGTGGCAGTACCTTTAGACCAAGAGGTATTTATGTAGTTTCTTACCTGGATGACTGGCTAGTCAAATTCTTCTCTAAATTACAATTATTTCAGCATATTCAGGTAACTATAAATCTGTTGCCCTTTCATGGCTTTATTATTAACAAAGAAAAATCTAGGTTGATTCCAGTAAAATAACTCAAATTCTTGGGCTTCCACATCAACACCCATCAGATAAATATTCAACTTTCAGATAACAGGGTTCACAAAATTCTATCAGCTGTACCTTCCCTACTCCACCTCTCCTATGCCATTACCTGCTCTGCAATCTGTGCACTGGGCATTCTTACCTCTATGATAGATGCAGTATCATGGTAAAATGTGCATTTTTGATCTCTCCAATCCAGCATTCTTTCAGTTAGGTACAAGAATCCCCTCAACATGCTTTGTTACTGTTGGTCATTGCATCTGACAAAAGAAAAGGTGAGCTTTAAGCTTGGACTTCTAAGGAGCCCCACTCCAGAGTCTTCCACCTAGTGCTCAGATTGATGCCAGGTTTCTTTCCAAAAGTAAATCAAGAAATTTATCTTTCTGTTTTCTTTCCTGATCCTCAAAATATAGAACAAGAGAAACTTCATCTTTTTTTATTTAAGAAAAATTGCTCTCATTTATCTTGACAGGACTCTTTCATTCAGATAGGCAGAAAACTTGTAAAACTTGTTTCTTCAATCTCAGATCTTAACAAGGGCAATAAAGCAAGTAAAGCCTCATTATCCAGATGGATCTGGCATCCCATTACTGATTTTTATCTTCTTGCTAGCCAAGACCAGTCCTTGTATGTTTGTGCCTATTCCAGTAGATCATCTTTAGCCTCATGGGTCAAACAATATCACATCCCACTTTAACAAATCTGCAGAGCTTCATCATAAATAATAATAATAATTACTTTCGCTAAGCACTACAGACTAAACATCCTCTCTGCAGAGAGATCAGCCTTTGTCAAAATATTTTTGGAACAAGCAGTGAAATCCTAAGTTTATGCCCCTTTCTTTATAGCTTTTCTAGTTCTATTGTGTGCTGTCCTAGGACATCCAGGAAAAAATATAATTATCATTTCCTGAAGTCCGCAGGCAGCTCAAGTTTTCCCACCCTTAATAAATTCCTATTGCTGGTCATACATGGTCTCTCTCAAGGTACTGCCACACTTAGCGATCTCGTTAGCGATCACAATAACGACGCAATCGTTGGTGTGATCCCTTTTAGGTCGCTAGTAGCTGCCAAACAGGAGATCTCATAAACGACTCATCAGCGGTCAGCGATCTCTTTAACGACTTTGGCGGTCGTTAGGATCTGTCATTAGCATGTACTGAGCGCTTCTGATTCATAGGAATTTCCAGCATCGCTCCTGCTCTCTGCGTCCTGCTAGCCTGCTTTGCAACTTCTGCGATCCTCTCTGTGACGCAAAAGAGAACTTACAGATATTGCGATCCACTCCGTGACGCTAAAAACAGTCATATGCGTCACAAACGAGGTCGCTCGTCGTTCGCAAAAGGTGCCAAACACAGCGATATAGGCTCACCAGCGGGACGCCAATGATCAAAAAACGGTCCAGAACGCTAGTGAACGATCAGCGACATCACAGCAGGGGCCACATCGTTGCTACATGCCACACACAACGAGGTCGCTAACGAGATCGCTAAATAGTGACGTTTTAGTGATCTCGTTTGCGATCTCGTTTGCGATCTCGTTTAGTGTGGCATACCCTTCATGCTCAGTCCTTTTATGTTGTGTAATTAGCACTTGATAACATAATTGGTATACTAATTAAGTGTTTTAACTGCTAACTAAAATGTCTTCTGTCCAGAGAAGGATAACATATTGTATACTGCCTGTGGACTCCAGGAAATTAAAATTTCAGGCAAGTAAATTTTATTCTGTTCTACGCCATATGTAATCTGCCACACATGGGATTATAAGACGTAAAAGAGGAAACACAACTCTCCCCGATTACATCTAAATAGAAGAAAGGGAACAGAGACTTTAAATCCAGCAAACAAATGACCCTATGACATATAAACACCATATATTAACCCCTTCCTTACTGATGACGGGATAGTACGTCATCGGTAAGGATCCCCTGCTTAGAGGTCGGCTCCGACGGTGAGCCCTCCTCAAAGCTGCGACAAACAGCTGACATGTGCCTGCAATAGGCACGAGCGGAATCGCGATCCGCCCGCGCTTATTAACTAGCTAAAACCCGCTGTCAAAGCTGACAGTGGGCATTTAACTAGAGCTTCCAGCCGCCAGGCTGGAAGTGAGCGCATTGCCGACCCCCGTCACGTGATCAGGGGTTGGCGATGCGTTGCCTTGACAACCAGAGGTCTCATAGAGACCTCTATGGTTGTTGCAGGCACATTGCTATGAGCGCCACCCGGTGGTCGGCGCTCATAGCAATGCAGTAAATCTGCTTATTAAAGATTATTAAAAATAAATAAAGATTATAAAGATTATAAATCTGCTACATATGGGGCGATCTGCTCATCGCCTATATGTAGCAGAGGCGATCAAGTGTGGCATGCTTCTAGACTCCCATGGAGGCTATTGAAGCATGCCAAAAGTAAAAAAAGTGTTCAAAAATTAAAAAAAATAAAAAAAACCTAAAAGTTCAAATCACCCCCCTTTCACCCCAATCAAAATAAAACAATAAAAGAAAAATAAAACATACGCATATTAGGTATCGTCGTGTTCAGAATCGCCCGATCTATCAATAAAAAAATGGATTAACCCGAACGCTACACGGCGTAGCGAGAAAAAAATTAAAAATGCCAGAATTACGTTTTTTTGGTCGCCGCGACATTTCATTAAAATGCAATAACGGGCGATCAAAAGAGCGTATTTGCACAAAAGTGGTATCATTAAAATCTCAGCTCGGTGCGCAAAAAATAAGCCCTCACATGACCCCAGATCATGAAAAATGGAGATGCTACGGGTCTCGTAAAATGGCGCAATTTTTTTTTTTTTAGCAAACTTTGAAATTTTTTTCACCACTTAGATAAAAGAGAACCTAGGCATGTTTGGTGTCTATGAACTCGTAATGACCTGGAGAATCATAATAGCAAGTCAGTTTTAGCATTTAGTGAACATAGCTAAAAAGTCAAGCAAAAAACAAGTGTGGGATTTCACTTTTTTTGCAATTTCACCGCACTTGGAATTTTTTTCCCATTTTTCAGTACATGACATGGTAAAACCAATGGTGTCGTTCAAAAGTACAACTCATCCCGCAAAAAATAAGCCCCCACATGGCTATATTGATGGAAAAAAAAAGTTATGGCTCTGGAAAGAAGGGGAGCGAAAAACGAAAACGAAAAATCGAAAAAAGCTCCGGGAGTGAAGGGGTTAATACAACTGCTTTGGTTTCAGATTTTTTTTACATTTTTTTCTGTCCTTTCTGTCCAGTGGTCATATACAAGTGGTATATGGACCACTGCGGGGGACTAGATATCAAATGTTCCCCTTCTTCTTGTCCTGTCCATTTTCAAGATGCTTCAGGCCTGACTTTTTGCTACTGATCTTCTCTTGGGCTTTGCTGCCTCCTCTCTATCTCTGCTAACTCCTGAATTCTAACAGCCAGTTCATTTTCAATGTCAACAGTAGTTTCAGGATAAGCTACAATATAAAAAAGCCATAATTAGGCAGCAGATAAAACAAAACCTTTCCTTATAATTTATGCATAATGCAATACAGCACGGCAGCCATCAGCAGGCCTAAACTGTTTCACTGCTGCATTCTGAGGATTTCGCTGGAACTAGAAAGACCACCCATGTGTGACCTCACCAATAATGACATGTAAACATAATCTCTTTCCATATATGGGTTTTACACTCCATGACAGAAGTTATG
>VIAB01005517.1:9866-22313 GCA_009801035.1 Oophaga pumilio | reverse complement strand
GTCCCCCACTACCAGCACCTGTCTGGCCTGCCCTGCTCTCCTACAGGTATTTAAGAAAAAATAAATGCATTGTTACCACGAAAAGTTTGTTTTAGCTCAAAATTTACATTTTTCACATGGGGAAATGGGTAAAAATGGCACCAAAATTTGCCATTCTGCTGAACGTGGCAATACCCAATATATGACCGTAGAGTACTGATTAGCCACTCGGCAAGACTCAAGAGGAAATGAGCGCTATTTAACTCCACTCAAGTGCCCCCACTTTTGAAATTACACCCCTCTGGGATTTTATCTACAGGTGCAGTCATGATTTTGACTCCATGGGAATTTTATTTTCCAGTAACAAGCAGCACTAGATGTTGCAGAGTGAAAATTGCAAATCTGCCATTGTAGAGCCTGTATGTTGTTATGCCAAGCTCATGCTTCTGGAGACACCTTGTAAATTAATTAGGCTCTCATTGCTAGAGAAACGTCAAACATTTGGACACTACAATATGGTTTAGGCACACTTTGGGACTCAAGAAGGAGGGGGCATTTGGGTTTGAGAGCACAGATTCTGCTGATTTCTTTTCAGGGGAAAGGAGGATGGGAAGGGGATGGAGCTTTTCCAGAGCATTTGTGCTACCAATAATATATTTCCATTAATAGATGACAGACCTGCATGAGGACTTGTTTTTTTGTGGATTGAGATGAACGCTATTGGTATCATTTTTGGGGTACAGAACATTTTGGATCAGTTATCCTGTGCTCTATGCTGAGAACTTACAGAAGGTTCTCAAAAAATTAGAATATCATCAAAAAGTTTATTTATTTCAGTTCTTCAATACAAAAAGTGAAACTCATTATATAGAGTCATTACAAACAGAGTGATCTATTTCATGTGTTTTTTTCTGTTAATGTTGATGATTATGGCTCACAGCCAATGAAAACACAAAAGTCATTATCTCAGTAAATAAGAATACTTTATAACACTAGCTTGAAAAATAATTTTAAAATCCGAAATGTTGTCCTACTGAAATGTATGTTCAGTAAATGAACTCAAAACTTGGTCGGGGCTCCTTTTGCATCAATTAATGCATCAATGCTATGTGGCATGGAGGCGATCAGTCTGTGGCACTCCTGAGGTGTTATGGAAGCCCAGGTTGCTTTGATAGCAGCCTTCAGCTCGTCTGAATTGTTGGGTCTGGTGTCTCATCTTCCTCTTGACAATACCCCACAAATTCTCTATGGGGTTAAGGTCAGGCGAGTTTGTTGGCCAATAAAGCACAGTGATACTGTTGTTTTTAAACCAGGTATTGGTTCTTTTGGCAGTGTGGACAGGTGCTAAGTCCTGCTGGAGAATGAAATTTCGATCTCCAAAAAGCTTGTCGGAAGAGGGAAGCATAAAATGCTCTAAAATTTCCTGGTAGACGGTTGTGCCGACTTTGGTCTTGAAAAAAACACAGTGGACCTACATCAGCAGATGACATGGCTCCCCAAACCATCACTGACTGTGGAAACTTCACACTAGACCTCAAGCAGCTTGGATTATGTGCCTCTCCACTATTCCTCCAGACTATGGGACCTTGATTTCCAAATGAAAAGCAAAATTTGCTTTCCTTGTGGAGTGTGTTAATGAATGCCTTCTGAACATCTGTTAAGTCAGCAGTCTTCCCCATGATTGTGGAGCCTACTGAAACAGAGTGACTTTTTAAACACTAAGGAAGCCTTTGCAAGTGTTTTTTTGTTAATTTTTCTAATTTATTGAGATGAATGACTTTGGGGTTTTCATTGGCTGTAACCCATAATCATCAATATTAAACAGAAATAAACACTTGAAATAAATCACTCTGTTTGTAATGACAATGTAATCAGGGCTGTGGAGTTGGAGCCCATTTTGGTGGAGTCGGTATAAAATGGACCTAATCCTAAAATATGTAATAAATTGAGTACAGTAGTTCAATGCAGTTTGTGGGGAATATTTTTTTCCTAAGAATTTGGGAAAGTTATGAAATGTCCTATAAATGTCTGTCCTATTCCTGATCTAAGGTCTAGACTTTTAGCGGAGATGAATCTGTGCTGCAGTTTATGTTCATGATAAATAGTGAAGCACAAACATGCTCCCTCCCTGCTCCCCTCTTCATAGACTGAAGAAATATGATGTTTAGCATTTAGTGCGCTGTACCCTGAGACAAGCTTGACATTGAAAGTTCAGAGTAAAGCTATCCAACAACATTTTACAAACTTGATACTTATCTGTCCTATTGATTTATGCAAAGATTGTTTTATTTCCATCACAAATTATACAGTGCATGATTCCATATTCTTGCAAGAATTACAATATACCTTATTTTTTTTTACAGGACAAAATTATTTTGAGAGCAAATTTACACAATTTCAAAATGTCTACGAAGCATCTTATGAAGTCAGCTGTATTTGAGCATTTCTCAGTGACTCAAGATAAAAAAACATTTTTTGTGTCAGTGTATAATTGACCCAGATAAAAACAAATACTGTGATGCCAAAATCAGTGCATACTCAGGCAGCGGTAAAAATGCTCCTTCAAGAGCTTCCAATCTAAAAAGACATTTACAACGCTGCCACCAAGAAGTTTACAAAGCTGTGACTGAAAAAGATCACAACAGCACCAAGAAACCTGAGACCAGCACTTCCCGCCAGGCAAAGGAGGAGGAAAGAGCGTCTCAAACATCAGTTACAAGATATTTTGCAAGTGACAGTGAAGGACAGTGTACCATTATCATTATTTGCATGACCAGCTTTTACAGCGCTTAATGGAGAAATGGCCTGCAAACTTGTTGTTTCTCTGGAAAGAGAAAGTATTAGAAAATTAATGATTGAAGAAGCCCTCTAAAAAGACTCTCAAGAGACGCTTTGTGTTTCTTAAAATGGATGCCTGCAAACATCACAGAGTGAACTATTTTGCTATCAAAGTTTGATGTTTGTGACAACAACAAAAATTGTTACTAAGACGCTGGCAGTAAAAGATACTAAAGCTCATCACATTAGTCAGTTTCTCCGGACCTTAGTGGAAAAAGTTCTGCAAGATTATGAACTAAAAAAAGAGCAGGTTCTTGCTATTGTAACTGATGCTTCAAACATGATAAGCACAATTAAACTGATAAATGAGAATAATGAAGGTGAAGACCAGCTAGAAGAACATTTCACATTTAGTATGTTGGAGACGGAAGGCCACAGTCCTGTTCCCATAAGGGAGGAACAAATAGATATTACTACAGAAGAACAGCAAAATGATTCTTTACAATTGGATGATCTTGCTGAAGCTGCTTCACACCTGTTTCCTATTCATCACATGCGCTGTGTTGTGCACACGCTGCAGCTGGCAATAAGAGACAGTCTGCAAGAGGGACATGCAGGAACTCTGATTAGCAAAGTGAGGAAATTGGCTATTGCTGCCAGAACCCCTAAAATTGATTCTATCTTGAAGAGACTTGCTGGATAAGGGGCAATTGCGGATCAAGCTACTTGGTGGGGCAACACCTATTTAATGACTGAGCGATTGCTTGAGCTGAAACTCTTCCTTGTAGACATGGCCAACCCTCAGGTAACACAACATGAAGGTCAATTGCTTCATCACCCATTTATAGAGACTAAAAAGTTACAAGCTGAGGATTTAACTCCTGGCATTTTTAGCATACAGGAGTAGAAGAATTTGTTGTTTTGCCTGTTCCAAAGAGGTTTAATCGCAGATGGCATTGCTGCATCAATGAAATGGAGAGAGACACTATTAGAAAATAAAATTCTTCTGGCATCTGTTCATGTGTACCCAAGCCATCGTATATTGCTGGATGATCAACAGCTTACTAAAGGAAAAGAAGCTCTGATTGAGGTAGCAGTTAGGATGAGTGGGCTGCAGGACGGCCAAGAGCAAGAGGAATTGAGTCCTGGCTAGTGTGAGCAGATGCAGCTGTGGCATACTACTTAAAGGGGACAAAGCGCAGGAGCGCTACCCAGATTACCTACTCTCTTAAGACCACACAGGCATTACACATCACAAGGCGACATATTGAATAAGACCGGTGAACGGTCAAAACGTCAGAGTTGCTTTATTACGGTCTTTCCTTCTCTGCTCCACGAACACTGTATGTGGACATATAAACAAATTTCTTTTTGGCATCACTTTACGGATAGAGTGTGTGGTGAATTTTCTTCAATTTTTTTATGGAAATTGAGGAGTCGGGAGTTGGAGGTTTGGCTTACCGACCCCACAGCCCTGTATGTAATATATGAGTTTCACTTTTTGTATTGAAGAACTGAAATAAATTAAACTTGATGACATTCTAATTTTGTGACAAGCAACTGTACGTAGGGGTTTCCATCTACATTTCCGAAATACGTGATTCTGATGAAAAACGGGACGGATCTTTTCAATAACAGCAGGTCAAGAAATGGTTTTATTTTTTTTACGCTGTTTACCATACAGTTTAAGTGATAAATCAGCTTTATTCTTTGGATCACTAAGATTACAGAGATACCACATTTATATCCTTTTTTATGTTTGGCTACTATCACACTAAATGTTTTTTTTTTTTTTACAAAATAAAGTTATCTTTGCGTCACTATTTTGAAGGCTTTTTTTACTGTCAGTCATCTGAGGGCTTATTATTTTAAGAGGAGTTGGAATTTTTATTTGTACCATTTTTGGGCACAATATTTTTTCATTTTTTTCTATTCTGCTTTTTGGGAGGTAGAATGAGCAAAAACAAGCAATTTAGATTTTTTTTTTTTTTAAGACAGTCACAGGTAAGACAACTGTACAAATATAGAGATAGCACATTTATAGTTTTTTTATAGGTTTTGTTGCATTTACACAATTTAGAAAAAAAATGTTTTTCTGCATGGTTTAATTCTCATAGCTATTGCCATTTTTTATTTTTTCACTGGTAGCTGAATGGGGGCTTATTTTTTTGCAGGACAAGATAACGTTTTTAGCTATACCATTTCAACTTACGTATGAGTTTTGTTCGCGTTTTATTTCACTTTTTTGTCAGCAGTATGAGAACAGTTTTTGCTACGTTTTTTTTTTACGGTGTTCCCTGTAAGGGGTTAAATGACTTTGGGTTACCATGACAAAGAGGCAGCCTGCGATTACGTCATGGGGGTGCGGATCGTGTGTGAGAAGGACCCCCATCACTCTCCAAGCCTTTTAAATGCTGCGTTCAATATTGATTGTAGTACTTAGAGGGGTAAACAGCCAGGGCAGGGAGGGCACTGGCCCTGGCTGTGATAGCCGAAGCTCGGTTATATCTTAAGAGATCATGGCAGCAATAGTGCGGGCACAGGTCCTGTGCCCGCTTGATCGCCATATGACGTACTGGTACGTCCATGGGCTGGAAGTACCAGAACGTAGTACGTCGGCAAAGTGAAAGCACTCTTACTTGGTGGCATTATTATCCACACATGCCTAAAGCTATTGCACAGTACTTTGTATTTGAAAATAAAAAATACAAATAGCTGAAACATGTTAAGAGTACAAAAATATTTTATTGATATGCAACGCAATACAGAATGCAAACCTGTGTACAAGAAGTTTGTTGACACACTGTTCTAGTGTTTTCAGGAAATAAATTAAAACTTATGCCTAAAAAACTAAAAAGCAAAAGGGGTAAAAAGTTAGAACATTAAGTATTAAACAAGGAAGAAAAAAAAAATTAACACCAAAGATACAGTATGTGTATAATGTTAGCACAAAAGCATTATTTTACAAAAGTACAGTTAAAAAATAGATTTCTATAAAACAGATAAGTCTAACACTTACAAATTAGGAAAAGTAGAGGTTTTCAACTTGCATGAGTTAATTAGAAGGCAAAGGTGAAGTCAAAACAATTCTAGTAAAACATTTTGCACAGTAATGTGTCATGGCTGTTTTCTTAATACATGACAAAAGAAATGGGAGCTTTTGTTTAAAAAAAGGGCACATTTTCCTAAAATGTTCAATGGAAAATACATGGCTGGTAGGTGAAAGAGGTTAAAAAACCCTCAATATGAACAGCTCCCCAATTGCCCTGCAGTAGGTTTACAACTTTATATGCATCTTCAAAGTAGAATGCAAGTTTGTATTGAGATTAAAGCCTTTTTGTCTAAGGATGCCTTTCACAATGTGATTTTCTCCACGTTCACAGGTCCCGTTGGGGCTTGCGTTCGAACCCCCCCCCCCCCGGCAAAACGGCATTCGGACCTGTGCGCTGACGGAGGACATAGACTATAATGGTGACGGCAGAGCAAACTTACACTCTGATGTGCCTTATTTTTGGGTGTATATGCCTACTAGAGGCAGACATTAAGACGTATTAGACTGCGTTTGGGTGTACACGCCCGAAAATAATGCACGTCAGAGCACGATTGCTTTGCTGACACAATTATAGTCTCTGGTCCCCATCAATGCATAAATCTGAATCCCGATTTGCTATGGGGGTTCTGGTGTTCGAAACGCCAGCTGTGACCGGACCCATGAAAGTGGAGAAAAGCACAATGTGAAAGCACCCTAACCCTGTTTCCAAAAAACTAAAAAAAAGATCTGCATTAACATACAGTTCAGACTAGCATTTCAGATTACCTTAACATACTGGTAAGCGATTGTTGCTTTAAAGCTTGGGCTACACAATGACATTTTATATGTGAAACAAAAATTGCAGAGTGGCATTGCGACAGCACATTTAATAATTTCCTATGATGTTGCATTGTTACCTGCTGCAACATTCACAAATGAATTGGATTTTCTGTCTCATCCAACTGGCACTGAAGTCTATGAAAAGCAGGTCACAACTTGGTAGTTTTATTTTATATCAGAATAAGAGTTCTAAGTTAGTTCTGCAAAAACAAGCTGCACTAATGTTTTTGTTTTTCAACTTTACCAAGAACTGCTGTTGCAGGAAAAATGTCACTATGTAGGACAAGCCTACAGGATTTGTTCTGTCCTTTGAAAGGGAATTACTTAATTAGCAACTCCTAGTATAAGGAATCAGCCTAATATAAGCTAGAAAGTTGCATTGAGCTTTCTTAAAGGGAACTCGTCAATGAAAAAAAAAGTTATTAACCAGCAAACATGTTGCTAATCTGCAGGGTAATAGCATTATTAACTTTCCCGGGGGCTGCACTTAGTTGAACGCTGCGAGGAGAAAATGAACTTTATCCCCCCTGCAGCATTCTAGTTTCAGTCACGGGGGTGGCGTTGGTGCAGTCACCGTTCAGAGAGAGTGGAGGCTGTACCCGCACCCCCGGTCCTGACTGACAGCCAGTCCCAACGCAGAGCCATTGTCAGTCAGGGCAGGGGATGAGGGCGCGGTTACAGACACCACTCTCTATATTCAAAGCGGTGATTGAAACCGGAACGCTGAAGGGGGAATAAAGTTAATTTTCTCCCTGCAGCGTTCAGCTAAGTGCAACTGCCAAGCAGGTTAACAGATATGGGGTTAATTTGCAGGTTAATAGCTTTTTTTCTGGTGATAGGTTCCCTTTAACACTTCCCTGTATCACATCAGCAGACTGCGTGCTGCTAAAAGTACACAATACAGGCCAGTCTGCATTCTGCCAAGACATTTAAATAGCAACGCTGAACCATTTCCCAAGTCTGCCTTCACTTAAAAATGGCAAAGGCAGCTTTATCATTAAAAGGAAGTAGTTACGATTGTGAGCACTTCTTGTTTTTGGTTAATGCTTTCTCCACTGAATGAAGCATCTATTTTGCAGTTACTTTCGCCTTAAAGTCACAAAGGAATTCATAGTCCATCTACCAGCTTTTCAAATATCTGAATCTTAATGATAGTAACAAAATCTACCAATGCGGCCTACTAGGGCCCTTGAGGTTTAAACCCCAAATGCTTTATCCAAAATAATCCCGTGTAGTACTGCAAATTCTTCTGAGACTCAAAGGCACTTCATATTAAAATGAAACACTTTCTACGCAAATATAAAAATCAAACCTTGCCCCCCTTAAAAAAGACAAAAAAATTGTAGCAAAATGTAATAAAAAGTACTTTTCAAATTGAATCATCCTTGTTTTGTCACGGTGACTGATGCTGTGATAGACTACGGCTGCCCTTCATTGCCAATAGCATCTGCTCAGCCACTACAAAAGGACAGAGGCTAGTAATGTTGATACTTTCTGACACCTTGTCCTTAGTCTACACCACAATTGGGCTTAGTGGGCATAATAGATGTCCAATCAGGATGTCTCCTGATTAGTCTACTCCGAACAGTAGTTTTTTTCCACCCTTGAATCTGCTTTAAATTTATTTTGTTCCCTTTATTGTCAAAAGTTAGTCATTACAAAATCCAAACATGATGACCAGTTAGTAAATGGATATCTATGGGGAAAGCACGACTGGGCAAGACTAGATTACTTTCCTAATCCCAACATGCAAGTTTAGTAGTGTATATAGGGTAGTCAGGAGAGATGACAGTATTATTCATTGCTGGCTTTAGTTGGAGTTCCTTTTTCGGCTTTGCAGAATCACACTCTTTAGAGGGGATTTGATATGAATTAAAGCTTTCCGGGGATTAATACCATTACAGGTAAATTGGCACTCAGAATTGTGGCATAAAATTATGGACATGCAGATTAGGTTTAAGTGCATTCAAGCAACTGAAGCCTTGCTTGCTCAGGTTCCAGAAGTAAACTAGGGAGATTCTTGCACCCAAGTATAAACTCCAAAAGTCCTTGAATGGTGTAATTAAGACATAAGTGTATTTAAGTTTCGTTCTTCTTCTTAACATCTGACAGGGTGTCACGCAATGATCTGCTTGATCCTGCATACTTTTTTCCATGAAGATTGTGGATATTAGGCTTTTCCCATAATGATGCCAACACACTTCAAATAGGCCCCCTAAGAAGCCACGCAGGTGTAAACTCAAAATGCAAATAGCCTAAATAATCTGAATGGTACAGCAAAACTCTGTGTGATTTAAGTGCCTTTAGTCAATTCCTGTGTCACAGTCTTTTGTGGTGTCATTTTACTATCCAGTCTATGTAAGGCTACTTTAAGATGTGGTGTGGGCATCCTTTGGCTTGGTAACTGTCCATACACAAAAGTTGAAGTGACTTTCAGGTCTTTTTTTTATACCATCTAAATTATCAGTTCCTGATTGTTGTGTTCCCCAGGCCCCTAAACTAGTTATTTTATGATTATGTGTCATTATACAGATGAGGTTTACTGCTCACTCGCAACATAAGCTAATTAGCTGTATCCAACCAAGGAGGTAGAAATGATGTAGGGTTATATCAAGCTGCTCACTCCTTATTCCCATCCTATACATCTTGATTGATGGTCCTGGGACAGCGCTTGTGATGATTTTCCAATCAGATAATCACAATCACTCACTAGCAAAAAAATTTTCAAAAAATCTAGCAAATCTGAATTCTGCCATCCACCAACCTCAAAATATTCTAATAAACAACATGACTCGCAGGTTCAAACTATAACAGAAAGGCACAATCAAGATTTGGATAATGGCCATGTGCTATAGCTTCTAAAATAAACCATACTTATGGTTATGTGTCTACAATTGAGATGCCCCAGAAATGCAAAACTATTAAGGCCAATGGTACTTCATGTAAACAAGGTTCACGTCATTAACGCTATGTGTACAGAAAAAAGTGACCTTTCATACATGAAGTTTATAAAAATTTGCACGGATGATCATACAGTGAGACATTATAATGGGAGATACAAGCATTTACAGTTAACATATCTTTTGAAACTTCCATAAAATATGAGGTGTCACTTCAATTAACCAGCAAAAAGTAGATTAACTGCCAAGAAACCAAAATTTTAAGGCCACAGCAACCTTTGATCAACAACAATGTACAAGTACATTCTCACCAATTGTGCCTGTGACACTACTGATTGCAAGTTTTCACTTGACAACTGCCACACGCAAATTTCCCTTATATGCTGCAATCTAGGTAGAGCTCCAAATGAAACTGGTCTTATTGGTAAGCTCAGCAACACTGGGTGCTCACTCTTGGAATTTGTTTAGAACAAAGCCTGTATCACTGTTGGAAAAAAGTGAACCAAGTACTTATTTAAAAAACAGGGCTCTTTCGTCAATATGATTATGATCATGACGCGATCTCTGACTTTTCAGAAATCCAACCACTTTAAACTGTGTATTACTGAAAGTTAGTGAACGCATCTCAATCATTCCCCATGCATCTTTAACACCAAGACAATTAAACAAACATTAATCTAGATTAGCTTATTCACAAACATTGATATTACACACGATGATCACCTACATTTTTTTTTGGCAAATTCTTTCAGCTTTAGAATGCTCATATATAATCAAAACGTTTTTTCTATTATTTATCATTTTAAGGCTTGACCTGTACGAATATGCATTACTTTTGCCTATTGCTCTGATTTGCATGAGTCACAAAAGTGCTAAACGAATAAGGCAGGGCTGGAAAAAACAGCTGGAGGAAGGTAAATAAAGCACCTACAGAGCTCTCACTTATATTACGCAAGCTTAGTCTTTCAGGTTCTTTAGACAACAAATAAAGTTTGCACGCCTCTTCTAGCAGTCTAAAACGTCCATAATATATCTCCTAAATAATAAAAATAGCACTTGTGGCAACTAACATACAAACTCTCAAAGTCAAACCTGCCACTTGAGTTTTAAACTCAATTAGACCAATTAAATCCTTAAGATGTTATCCATTTTTGACAACCTGTCTCCAAAAACATGCACCATACAGAGCCAGGGTTGTCTAAATATTAGTACATAGATATTCCTTTTAGAAGCTACTCCGAGTACAGTTTAGGTTAAGGAAACACTAAAATTGACAAAAAAAAAAAAATTAAACATCACCATGGGATAGTATCAAGCTTTAAACTAACACCTAGATAAAACCTCTCAAATGTGACCAGAC
This sequence comes from Oophaga pumilio, assembly GCA_009801035.1. NCBI lineage: Eukaryota > Metazoa > Chordata > Amphibia > Anura > Dendrobatidae > Oophaga > Oophaga pumilio. Next base: position 11,425 of record VIAB01005517.1, on the reverse strand, counting down.
TTCACACATTTTGGTTGTATACTGCCATTTTCTGCTTTCAGTAAGGCCGCATGTTAAAGAAGCCAACGCTGGTGGGAGACTCCTTTACAGTAACTGTGATGAGATTGGCAGTGACATCAGTCACAAAAACATGCTCAAGCAGACTGCGAGCCGGTTTCCAGTCTTGGCTAGCCTGAACAGACATGTCCTGGCTGGAAAGAGATGAATCATGGTCAGAGTCCAAACTGCTATCGTCGCCGGTGCTCAACTCCGCAATATCCTTGCGAGGTTCTGCTTGCTGTCCACGCTCAGAAGTGGGGACATCTCTTGTTGATCCTGGAAGCCCAGTCCTTACTTGGCTTATCCCCCCACTTTTTCTACCCATTTTTTCAGCCTTAAAATCCGTGGCTTTCCCTTGTGAAGGAGGATTGCTATTTTTCGGAGGAGCATTATTTTTCTGAGCAACATGCACAGAAGATGTACCACTTAGTGTTCCCACACCCTGCCCACCTTGAGTTTTGTTATGAAGATTTAAGGTTTGTGTTGTTTCTCGGTTAGCTATTCCAGGCCTTGCAGCAGACTGATTTGTCTGTGGACTTGTGTGCTCTTCAGTATCAAGTTTTACTGTTTTCGGGGCAGATGGGCCAAGATCAATCTGTATCTTGGAGGCACCTTTAGATTCTGCAGTCTGACAGCTTCGTTTGGAATGTAATGCAGAAGTCAATGGCTTCCTGCCTGCCTGAGGGTTATTTTGGGCTATCCGGTTCATATAATGTACAATTGAGCTCTGCCAGCTTAAGTTTCGGGTGGAATTCCCATTGGGGTGGCTAAGAGTGCTTTTTGCAATGTTGGAGAGCAACTCTGCGGACAACTGTCGGTTATTGCTGGGCACAGATAAGTCTTTGGAATTAGCTTTAAGAGTGGAGAATCCTTGTGCATTATGAGCAGCCTGTAATTTTTCTGCTGCACTTTTAGGTCCTGGCTTTGCTCCCTTGGTCCTCCTAGGGATTTTCTGATCAGGAAGCAATGGTTTTCTTCCCCTCTTCTTGCGGAGTTGTTCTTTCAACTCTGGTCTTACTACCACAGCTTGTGCTTTCTTCTGTGGAACTGGGTGGGAATCCCGTGGCCTTGGACAGTGCGGAGTTTCTGCCTCACTGTCATCTGATGAGGATGAAGATGAAGACGATGAAGAGGAGGACGAGGACGAGTTAGAAGTAGAGGATGAGGAAGAAGAGCTGCTTGATTTGGGTTTTGGTGGCACTTCTGACTCCTATTGTAAAAAAAAATTCAATAAAAATAAGACAAACTGAATGACTGAGTACAAATGGTGGACATTTGTATTTTTTAAACACAGTTTACTAAAACAATGTAATTTTTGGCCTTTCATAACCCTTTTATTTAGTTCTTACAGGACAGGGTTATAACAACGCAGACTGCTGCTATATGGTGCTTATATATAATAATTTACAGCAGACAATAAAACAAACCATTTTACGTTTACTGAGGTTATATAATTGCATTTAAAAAATTTCTGTAAGAAATCATAGCTACCGTATTTTTCGGGCTATAAGACGCACTTT
>VIAB01005515.1:84559-97506 GCA_009801035.1 Oophaga pumilio | reverse complement strand
GAGTTGGAGGTTTGGCTTACCGACTCCACAGCCCTGGTAGTGGCCCCTTGTGCTGCTGAGTTGGGATTTTGTGGCGGTGATGCTTGCCGCTGTGGTTGGCCCCTATGGCATGGAAAAAGGCTGCTGTGGTGTGGAGCTGTTGCGGCCACTGTGGCGCAGAGGCAGGCCTTGTGTGTTTTTTTTTGTGTGAATTTTACCCATTCATATCAGGCCAGGGCTACACAGTGATGTGGCACATGACGCTGCACCTAATGGTTTCCTATGGTATCACATTGCGGACTGTGACAGTCTCAAATTTTCCCAAATATGTTTGATCTTTTGTCGCTGGTCGCATGTGACTCACTTGCCATAGACTTCAAGTCACATGCGACTGCGGCTTGTCTGCAATTCAGACTTTTTTTTCTTTTTTTTTTACTTCAATATCACAAGTCGGTCTCAGACAAGTTACTGGATGTTTTTGGTGAATTGCTGTCTTGTGTAGTCCTTGTCTTAAGGTACTGCCACACTAAACGTTCCCGCTAACGATCACGATAACGACGCATACTAATGCGATCGTTTTTGTGATCGTTTTGATGTCGCTAGTAGCTGCCAAACTTAACGATCTCGTTAACGACGCATAAGCGGTTAGCGATCTCGTTAACGACTTTTGCGGTCATTGTGATGTAAAAAACAGCGCACATCGTTAACAAAAGGTGCCAGACACAGCGATATAGCGCTCACCAGCGGGACGCCAACGATAAAATATGGTCCAGAACGCTAGTGAACGATCAGCGAGATCACAGCAGGGGCCACGTCGTTGCTACATGCCACGCACAACAACGTCACTAACGAGATCGCTAAATAGTGACGTTTTTTAGCGATCTCGTTAGCGTTCTTGTTTAGTGTGGCATACCCTTTAGTCCGCAGATTTACTTTCTGTCCCAACATCATTTGATTGCTTTTTTTTGGTATGTTTCCCCCCATTAAAACTACATGATTAGGTGCAGAGAATATGTGTGGATTTTAGATGCAGAAGTCTGTACCAAATACTCGCTGTATGAACTTGGCCTAATGGATGGTGTTATATACTGCTGTGAGGCGTAGATATATACCACACTTTTTTTGCTTTTCCATTTTTTGGTGGAGTTTAGTGTTTCCATGTAGAGGAGCATATAGTGGACATGTATATGGCTAAAACTAGATATGAGCAGACTCTTGCTGGATTGTAGGAAAGGACGTTGCACTCCAAAAACCACTCAGTGGTATAAAAATCCCAATATGATGCTCCCCGAACCCTCGCTGGTCTCTGCTTCCTTGTCCTAAATGACACAAAAGAAATGTTGCTCATCCAATCACTCCTCAGTGGGGACGTACATCAAGCGATGATTGGCTGACCTGTATTTACTGCTTGTCAAAAAGGAAGCAGAGCCCAGCGAGGAAGCAGGCAGATGAAAAATTGTCCGTAATTATTTTCTGGAAGAAAATTATTATTATTATACATTTATATAGCGCCATTTATTTCATGGCGCTTTACATATAAAAAGGGAAAAATATAGACAGGTACAATAAACATGTGCTAGACAAGGGACACACAAGTACAGAAGGAGAGAGGACCCTGCCCGCGAGGGCTCACAGTCTGCAGGGATGGGTGAGATCGAACAATTTTTTTTTCTTTTCCCTTTATACACTCACCTGACCTAATAGAGATTCATACAAATAGATCTCCTTCTGTGTGAAAGTGGTTGTCCAGTATTACAAAGCCACGGCTGCCCTCCCTTCTTCAAGCACCGTCCGTGTGATATCACAGCTCTACATGTCACTTGGTGAGCTGCAGTGCCGCCCTCAACCCATAAATAGGGAGGTGCTGTTTTTTTTGTTTTTTTTTAAGAGAGCGTGCAGCCTTCTTTCTCATCTCAGACAGCATCGCTAATAGAAAGAGATCACCAGTAGTGATGACCAAACATATTTGGATAAGGTGTTTGTCATGTAAGAAAAAAAAATCACATCAAGAAGAATTATTTCAGAAGTTTTTCCATCTTTAAAGTCACAAATAATCTGCACAAATCCATCGAGAAACTGAAAATTTTGAGGAGGGAAAATAAAAATTGCAAAACTAAAATAATGTGATGGGATAACTGTGAACACACTGTTTTAGAACTGGGGATGTGGTTGTGTTCAGACCAAGCCAATCACAGTTATTCATGTTACATAGTAGTCAGCACACAGCCGCCATCAATTATGGTAGTTATGGTCCCCTATATTATAGAGCCTATAAGATTTACCTATCCCAGTAGGAATTTCGTGACATTTTCTTAGTTGCATTTTACAGAAAAGCCATAAACAGCTTACAGCACAGCAAAGGGATCTCATTGTTTAAAGAAAAGTACAAACATTTTTCCATGGCATTAGATATACTATTTAACACTGAAGACGGTCATCAAGAAGTGGCATTAACATACACAGTAACATTACCAAGTACTGGTTGTCCCTCAAAAATTGATGAAAATACAAGAAGAAAGTTGATCCAGGAGGCTGCCAAGAGGCCTATTGCAGCATCCAAAGATCTGCCGAAATTTATGGCAAGTGCAGTTTGTGTACTGTAAAGGGTATGCCACACTAAGCGAGATCGCTAACGAGATCGCTACTGCGTCACCATTTATGACGCAGTAGCGATCTTGTTAGCGACTTAGCTGTGTGTGACATGTAGCAGCGATGTGGCCCCTGCTGAGATGTCACTGATCGCTCATGAACGTTCTGAGCCGTTTTTTGGTCGTTGGTGTCCCGCTGGTGAGCCTGAATCGCTGAGTGTAACACCCTTTATGAACGACTTCACCAGAATCGCAGGTGGGACTAGGTTTTCCCAACGACTGCAGAGGTCGTTATACAGATCGCTGATGAGTTGTGTTTGGAATCACAGATCGCTGATGAGTTGTGTTTGGAATCACACAGCTAAGTCGCTAACGAGATCGCTACTGCGTCATAAATGGTGACGCAGTAGCGATCTCGCTAGCGATCTCGCTTACTGTGGCATACCCTTAAGTGTTAACAACCACCTGTATTCTTCATATATCTGGCCAATGGGCCAGGGTTGCAAGATGGAAGTCTTATCTTACAATTAAAATCATACAAGCCTTACTGTGTTTTGCCAACACCTATGTTATCTGCCAGCATAAGGGAAAATGTGTTATAGAATGTTAAGAGTTAGAGGGACCTCAAGGGTCGTCCAACCCCCTGCTCACTGCAGGATTCACTGCACCATCTTACACAGATGTCTGTCCAGCTTCTGTTTGAAGACTTCCATTGCAGGAGAACTTGCCACCTCTTGTGGCAGCCTTTTCCACTCATTGATCATTCTCACTGTCAAAAAGTTTTTTTAAATCTTTATCTTCTCCCTTTCAGTTTCATTCCATTGCTTCTCATGTTTCAATGTGCAGATGAGAATAAAGATGATCCCTCTACACTGTGACATCCCTTCAGCTATTAAGTCTCCTCTTAGCCTTCTTTTTTGCAAGTTAAACATTCCCTGATCCTTTAACTGTTCCTGGTAGGACATACTTTGCAGTCTGCTCAACATCCTGGTTGCTCTTCTCTGAACTTGCTCCAGTGTTTGTGTTTTTTTTTGTTTTTTTTTAATAGTCTGATAAGAGCAAGGTAGAACTTTTTGGCTATAATTCCAAAAGGTGTGTTTGGTGCATTACCAAAAGCACACCATACCCACAATGAGGCATGGTGGAGGCAGCATAATGCTTTCTGGCTGTTTTGTGGCAGCTGGAACTGGATCATTAGCCAAGGTGCAGTTAATTATGAAAAATTCCAAGCATCAGTCAATTTTGAATCTAAACCTTCAGGCCCCTGCTTAAAAGCTGAATATGAAGTGGAATTTCACCTTCCAGTACAACAACCCCAAGTATACCTCTAAATTTTCAAAAGAATGGCTTCGCCAGAAGATAATTTGATGTGGCCCAGACCTGAATTCATTTGAAAATCTATGGGTGACCAAAAGAGGGCACTGTACATTGTAGATGCCCCTGCAGTCTAACAGATGTGGAGCTACTTCAAGGAAGAGTGGGCAGAGATTGCTAATTCTAGATGTGCCCTGCTGATAAGACTCCTATCAAAAAAATACTAAATGCTGTCCTAAATTGAAAGAGTTCTTCTTCAGTAAAGTATTAGTTTATGGGTGTGTATATTTATGCAACCAAATTATTAGTCCTTTGTTTTTCTTCTTCCACCCAATAAGATTTCAGTTTATTTTCCGATTGAATTGTAAAGCTTATGGGAGACCTTAAAGGTGGAAAAAGTTCTGAAATGATTCTTCTTGATATGAATTTTTGACATGACAAAACCCGGTGTTTTAACACGGATGTGTAGACTTCTTCTATCTACTCTTGCTCTGATGAAAGCTGAAAATGAGATCAGTGCCGCAGTCTGCGATCCAGACCTTCAAAGTAAAATATCAGTACTAGTGATCGATGGGTCACTTGGCTATCATGCACTTGGCCACTTATCCTTTGCATAGATTTTTATGTTTCAAGCTCTGGGGCAGGATGGAAGTTTAAATTTTGCAGCTTGCCTACAAATTGACACTGGATTTTGCTGTTGGGTGTAGATGGCTGTGGTGGGATCAAAATGATCCGGTAATTCCGTATGTCCACTCTGACACCCAGCTTCATCTTTCGCAGTGAATTGGTAGCCCCCCCCATAAACAGATGATTTAAGGTCGGCTGACATCTTTACTTTGTGAGGCCTTTGACTAAATAGGCTTAAAATATGACCATATTCTGAAACAAAAATGTGCTGAGCCGTTGTCACTTCACTACCCCCACTCTCTTGTCACTCAGCAGGATGGGCATGGCAATAAATACATCAGCTTCTTCTGTCACTAGGTCAAAAAGTGGACAGTTTTTGCTCTTATCTTATTTCTGCTGCTCCCCTGAATATGCCATTATTTTTTTGGGAAGATCCGCCATATTGTTCCAGATAGAGATGGACGGATCTCCTCTTGCAACCAAGATCCAGGTCAGTGCTCTCTGTCCATTGGTAGGAGTTGTGGAAATGTCCTGAGCTTACAGGTTACCCGGTGCGGCATTTGAGTCACCGGTTTGATGTGATGTCATCTGTGCGGCGCACAGGTGATGGCTTCTTGCTAGTTTAGCTAATCAGAAGTTGAGCCTGGGATCCCGAAGGGTAAGAAAACTTACATGGCTCCTGTCCACGGCCAGGGAGAATTGACCTGGAGTGTGGTTGCAACCTGCCCATATCTAGTTCCAGAGGTACGAGCCTTTTTATGTAGTGTTAATTTTTATGGTCTTCACAAGGGGGTGTGGCTCAGTCATAATGCAGAGAAGCTTAAGGTCACGCCCTAGAGGATCTGTGCACCACGCCCTATTGGAAAGACCAGAAAAATTGGCACAAGCAAAAAATGGAATACTAAGCGGAGCAGGGGGGGAGAAATAAAAGAAAAACCTGTCCACTTTCGACCTGGTGAAAGGTCTTTTTTTTTTTTTTTTTTTTTTTTTTTTGAGCCATTTTGTTTCCTCCTCTTAAAGTTAACACTGTAAGGGGTGCTTCTAAACGATAAAGGCGTTTTTACCCAGGGCTGTAGAGTTGGAGTCGGAGCCCATTTTGGTGGAGTTGGTGTCATGGAAATTGAGGAGTTGTAGTCGGAGGTTTGGCTTACCGACTCCACAGCCCTGGTATGACGGAGTCAGAGGTTTGGCTTACCGACTGCACAGCCCTGGTATGAGGGAGTCAGAGGTTTGGCTTACCGACTCCACAGCCCTGATGAGGGAGTCGGAGGTTTGGCTTACCGACTCCACAGCTCTGGTATGAGGGAGTCGGAGGTTTGACTTACCGACTCCACAGCCCTGGTATGAGGGAGTCGGAGGTTTGGCTTACCGACTACACAGCCCTGGTATGAGGGAGTCGGAGGTTTGGCTTACCGACTCCACAGCCCTGGTATGAGGGAGTCGGAGGTTTGGCTTACCGACTCCACAGCCCTGGTATGAGGGAGTCGGAGGTTTGATTTACCGACTCCACAGCCCTGGTATGAGGGAGTCGGAGGTTTGATTTACCGACTCCACAGCCCTGGTATGAGGGAGTTGGAGATTTGGCTTACCGACTCCACAGCCCTGTTTTTACCCCAGGGTACACCTCCATTCAAACACTGCCACTTTGACCTTTTGAAACCAGAAGAGATGAGACACCAAGTAGCAGTCACCTGACCCTGTGGCCAATGAGTGGCCTTAGCGCTCAGATGACTGGTGGTCGTGACATCATCTTCTAGTCTGACAGATGGACAGAGTGGATTCCATGAATAAGTAAGCCTCCTTGCTTCCTTTCCTACGTGTTAACCTTTAAAGGAGGCCAGAATACCCCTTTAATGATGGGTGTGGTTGATTAGTTTAAAAAAAAATCTAATTTTGCTTTTATTTGAGGTCATCAATTGCCTATAAAAATCCTGTTTGCTGGGGTCGTAGGGAGTCTGACATGTGACCTCCAGCCTAATATACATAGAGAGCATTGTATACTGTAACCGGCGAGATCTCAGACAGATGACTGGGAATGTGATCCCATAGAAGATACTGGCAAAGCCGAATATAAGGTCATCGTGCCTGATTTGGGTGACCTCCCACCCAAGCTATCACAGGGGTTCTTCGTGCCAGGGTAGGAAAATGATTGGTGTGGGGAGAGTTTGTCTGTGAAATACAAATGAAACTACTATTACAGATGATGTTTTGGGGGAGTCCATCAATCTAGGGGTATTACTGCCACATTCCCATAGGATCTGCCGTAAGTGTCCAATAGATGTGGACCCAACCTCTGCTGACAAGGACCTGCATGTCGGTGGCTCCACTGTCACTATCGCTCTTACACAAATGAAGGGAGCCGAGGGCATACGCCACCACATCACCATTCATTCTTCACGTGGATGTGGCAGCCAGTGCCCACCTTCCCAGATACATTGGGCGACCCCCAGCACTAGAGATGGGTGTGGTACCAAAGGATTGAGCTGCATCGGTCAGACTTCTATATCCTTTCCTCGTATATGCCATGAGGTGGTGGTACCCGTTTTATGGTATTTTTAGGGAAATGATCTTCATGTATCTTCCCCTCCTTCATTACCTCTGGACATTTTCTTTCCATCCAGCCTATACTTTTCTGTTCCTCATTTTCATACAATGTATTCATGTATTCGGCCCTCTGTTCGCCACCGACCCTACTGTCTTCTGTCCCTTTTTCCTGTTGTCTCCTGTTATCTCTTAGGTTGCTCTGTATTTTACGTTGATTTTTTTTTTTTTTCCCGTATTTTTTCCCCCAGTTATTCTCATCACTCTAAGCCCCACGCCCGCTCCATCCCAGAGAGCAGGTACCGGATCGTCCTTTATCAGCTCTTCACTTGCTCCAGGCCCAGCTAACCTCCTCTTCCATTTGTTACTCTTAACATGCACCCCACTGCTATTTTCTTGTTATTTTTTTGTTAACCTTTTCCCATGTTTCTCTCCTCATTCTGACTCTTACGTATACATTTGATCTGTCGTCCCCTCCGCTGCTCAGGCTTGGCATTGCTCTACCACCTGTCTTTGTGCATGGAAGGGGGAATGTTGCATGCATTGTGGACATAGCATGTAGGCTTTGTATGGAGCATGAGCTCAGAAGAGCCTAACGACCAGGAGGGATAGGGTTAAAGAGCAAGTCCGAAGAGCTAAGCAGGTATATTGCATGGGGTATAACCAAACTAATGGGTGCATAAGTATAGGGAACGTAGAGTACATCGGGGGTGGCGCGCACAGGGTATCAAGGACATTTGCTGTTGCTCAATGCTTTTCTTCGTTGGCCAGTCTTTCGCCCTCTTCTACATACCAGCCTCTACCCCTTTTTTGTGCAGCCTTACAACTTCCTCTAGCCAATGATGGACACACTCGTCTTGACAACCCTGCGCACCATCATACTTCATTGCCAGTCCGGCCACGAAATATGCTCAGCCTGCCACAAACCAACTACCTGACACAGCGCAGCCTGGAGAGGTAAGCTTCTATTCTGGTAAACTGTGCTGTAACTGTGTAATCCATGCCTCACATTTCTCATCTGATCCATGATTTGAACTGCACATAAGGACTAGAGATGGGCAAACCCGAACGGTAAAGTTCGGCGTCCGTACCGAACACCTACTGTCCGGGCTTGGACACCGAACACGGACTCCCCCAGGAAGTCCGTGTTACCTTTCTGGTTTGTCTGCACGAACAGCGGGTGTTTGTCGACAGCGCGGCAAACATCGCTACTGATTGGTAGTGAAATCATCCCCGCCAGTCAGAGCCGCAGTTCCCACGCTGTCAAAAGACAGTGTGACCGCTCCGCTGTGATCAGAGGTATAAAGTTTACCTCTGGTCACTGGTGTCCGCTCATGGGGCTACTGATCCCATCATCTGACATCTGCTGCCACTAATTAGTGAGAGCAGGAGCGGCGGATGGGAGTATTCATCTGCCGCTCCTGTGTTGTAAATAATTTAAAAAAAAAAAACTGCTTGGGTTCCCCTGTATTTTTGATAACCAGCCAGGCAAAACTCTCAGCTTGGGGCTGCAACCCTCAGCTGTCAGCTTCAGCAAGGCTGGTTATCAAGAATAGAGGTGTCCCCATGCTGTCTTTTGAAATTATTTAAATAATTTTAAAAAACGACAAGGGGTCCCCCCATTTTTGACAACCAGCCTTGATAAAGCAGACAGCTGGGGGGCTGGTATTCCCAGGCTGGTAAAGGGCCATGGATATTGGCCCCTCAGCCTAAAATTAGCAGCCCGCAGCTGCCCAGAAAAGGCACATCTGTTAGAGGGGGGGTTGATGTCACCTTTGTATTGTCAGGTGACATCAAGCCCCGAGGTTGGTAATGGAGCAGTGTCAATAAGACACCCATCCCTTACTAATCCCATAGTCACATTGTAAAAAAACAGACACCCAGCAAAAAAGTCCTTTAATTGAAAGAATGACACTGACTGCTTTAATAATCTTAATTAAACCATACTTACGACCTCGCCTAATTCCACCGAAGCCCTCGATCTCCTGTAATAAAACTAAAATAAAAAAACAACAATATGGGTGATAAACAGTTTTTAACCTGGACGGTGCCAAGATGCGACTGCCCAAGCTGAGAACCACTGGTGACTGAAGTGCTGCGAGCGTGGCCTAAGTGACCGGTGGTAACGTCATCGAGGTTACGTCCAGTCACTGAGGCTCCGTTCCCAGCAGGGCTGAACTGCGGTGACCTCGGTGAGATCCCCGCTAGCAGCATGAGAGTTTTTCTCACGGTGCTAGCGTGGATCTCGCCAAGGTCACCGCAGTTCAGTCCGGCTGGGAACGCGGCCTCAGTAACGTCACTGACGCTGCGCTCGCAGCAGCTCATTCACCAGTGGTTCTCGGCCTGGTCTGTCTTGGCATCGTCCAGGTTGAAAACTTTTTCTCCCCCCAGACATGGATTACGGCGTAGGACAGAACGACTGACAGGTATGGTATATTGTTGTTTTATTATTTTATTTTTATTACAGGAGATTGAGGGCTTCGGTGGAATTAGGCGAGGTCTTAAATGTGGTTTAATTAAGATTATTAAAGGAGTCTGTGTCATTCTTTCAATTAAAGTACTTTTTTGCTGGGTGTCTCTGTTTTCTTACAATGCGACTATGGGATTAGTAACAGATGGGTGTCTTATTGACGCTGCTCCATTACTATCCTCGGGGCTTGATGTCACCTGACAATACAAAGGTGATATCAGCCCCCCAACTATGACCCCACTTGCCACCACTATAGGGCAAGTGGGAAGAGCCGGGTAAAGAGCCAGAATTGGCTCTTATAGATATATGTTTTCTGGGCAGCTGCGGGTTGCTATTTTGAGGCTGGGGGGACAATATCCATGACCCCTTACCAGCCTGGGAATACCAGCCCCCAGCTGTCTGCTTTAGCAAGGCTGGTTGTCAAAAATGGGGGGGGACCCCACGCCGGTTTTTTAAATTATTAAAATAAAAAAAGCGTGGGGACCCCACTATTCTTGATTACCAGCCTTGCTGAAGCTGACAGCTGAGGATTGCAACCCCCAGCTGTGGGTTTTGCCTGGCTGGTAATCAAAAATACAGGGGAACCCACGCCGTTTTTTTTCTTAATTATTTATTTACAGCGCAGGAGCTGCTTTTGAATACTCCCATCGTCACTCCTGCTCTCATTGTAATTAGCGGCAGCAGGTGTCGGATGATGGGATCAGTAGTCCCATCAGCTGACACCAGTCACCTGAGATAAACTTTATACCTCCGATCACTGCTGAGTGCTCAGTCTGTCTTTTGACAGTGTTGGAACCGCTGCTGTCTGACCGGTGGGGATGATTTCACCGCCGATCAGAAGCGGTGTTTTTCGCGCTGTCATGCACATGACAGCGTAGCAAACACTGGATGTTCGGGCCCCCCATTCAAGTGAATGGGGTCTGGGTACTGTTCTGGTACCCAAACTTTTTGTAACTGTTCGGCTGAACCCGCCGGACCCGAACATCCAGGTGTCTGCCCATCTCTAATCAGGACCTTTTAAAGTGGTTGTCCACTACTGAGACAACCCCTTCTCGATCTGAATGTTTGATGCCAATAAAAGAAAAACTCGTACACTCCACTCCCGTGCTGACGCTGTTCCAGTTTGCGCTCCTGGGGCTCTCCTGCGGTTGTTGTGACACGTGGTGCCCGGCGCTGACCCAGTCTTTGGACAAATCGAACACCATGAGGAAGTCATAGAGCAGTCGCAGCCTTGGCTTCATCTTGATGTTCAATTTGTCCAAAAACTGGGACAGTGACGGCAGCGCTGATTGGGCGCCGGGCACCACTTGTCACAACGACCACGCAAGTGCGGGCACCGCAGAAACGGCGCCGACACGGGAGGTGAGTATAGGTGTTATATTATTGGCACCAAACAGTCAGATCTAGAAGGGGTTGTCCTAGTAGTATACAAACTCTTTAACAAGGGTTCTCCAGATGCTTAGGAAATTATGACACTGGAAGCCTTTCTATATATTTTTTTTTTAACTTGTTTTATTGAACAGGTAATATCACACAGATCAACAATATAATGGCATTTTAAATCATAGTAATCAATTCTGAAAATTAAGCCGTGTAGCAAACATGTTGAAGATGAATCGGTCTTCATACACTGTATAGTTCAAGGGTTACGCAATTATAACATCACTCGAGTGAAATTTTGGATGAATCATACAAATAAAAAATGTAAAGATGAACAAGACTTACTTGACTCATGGTCTCGTTTCAGAATTAAATGTATATTAAACCTTATTCTTGTTAAAACCTTAATCCACTATTTCAACCAGATCTCGATTGTTCACCTTAAAGGGGTATCCCCAGCTCCAAGATTATGTCCCAATATATAGTAGTTATGATATAATCACAAATACCTCCAATTAGAAATGGAGAATAGTTTTTCTGATTCGCTATGTCTCTTACCTCATGTGCAGGCATTGCAGGACCTTAAGTATCCATGGTTGTGACCAATAGCAACTAGCTAACTGTCACTATCAGTAGACGTAACCATGGCTACCTAAGTTCCTGCAATGCCTGCACATGAAGAAAGAGACATAGTGAATCAGAAAAACTATTCTATATTTTAAATTGGGAGTATTTGCTAATATTATTACACCTACTGCATATTACTAACCCATGTTCCCCAGACATTTTTTTAAACTTTTTGGGGCATTTCTGGAAGCCTTTCAGGGCGGTGAAGTCTGTGTCCATTTAGGTGGAATTGGAGTCGGTATAAAATAGTCCAACTCCTAAAATTTATAAAAATTGGGTTCTGTGCAGGATGTACTGTAAATGTTTTCATAAGAATTTGGGAAAGTTCTGATATGCCCTATAAATGTCTGTTCTGTTCCTGATCTAAGGGTCTCCGCTTCTAGTTGAGCTGAATCTGTGCTGGACTTTATGCACATGCTCAGTAGTGAAGCAGTGCTGTGGGGTCAGTTGGAAGTCAGGGAAATTGAGTCTGTCGGTGGTTTGGCTTACCGACTACACAGCCTTGCTTTCTATAAGTGCATCTAAAAAGTAAGAGCTGATGAGTCGGATGCATCCAGCCTTCACCAAGCTCACTAGACTGACAGCTGCAGCTTGTACTGAGCAGTGTGAGATCTCAGCAGGAAGGAGTGACACTGACTAGCTTTCAATCAGGCTAGGTGTGTGGAGATTGACAAGTTAGTCTTATCTCCAATTATGGATATTGTTCGTCCTTATAAAAGCAAGCACTTTTGCTGTTTACTGCCTTATTAACATTTGCAGATATAACACTTGTTTTCTGTTTACAGCTGACTTGGCTAAAAGGCCGACCACTGCTGCGGCTGGCTTGTAAGCACTGCGCTAAAGCTGGCCAGGCTTAGACGGTAACGGCCCTGTCCAGCAATCCTGGTGAACTTCAAAACAGTCCCTACAAGCTCAATAGAAAAGATCCTGCGCATGTTCTACTGACTGGTAGCAGTGGTCGGTCTCCTAGGCAACAAGCTGAAAAGAAAAAATAATATCTCAAGAGTGGCTGGGAATTTTAATAAGCAGTAAATTGCGAAATTGCTTGCATTTACAAACACTATCTGAGAATATCCATCTATGAAGATGGGACTAACCCTTTAAGACTTTCAGATGCTTGTTGGCAAAAAAACATGGACAGGAGCCCTGCGAACTGACTCCTATTTGCCGGAATCCCCAGCACCTGTTCTGATTAGCCATCCTGAAGTCGTCATGTGGTCGTCCCGTCGGACCTACCGGGGATGATGCCAGCAGGTTTCGTGCAGTACTCATGGCCGCTGGACCCAAGACCTGGGAGTCAATTTGCTCATCTATGCCTGTCATAGGAAACATCACTGGAACATAAGCCCCAATGCTTAAAGATCATCGCTGAGCGAACGTGCTCGGGTAGGGTGTTATCGGGGCGTGCTCGGGTAGGGTGT
>VIAB01005515.1:14300-29888 GCA_009801035.1 Oophaga pumilio | reverse complement strand
AGTGGACAATGTGTATAACTGATGGTAGAGGTGAAATTCTGTATCAGAAACTCAAGTTTTGGATTAGGAGAGGTTGCCATGCATGCAGGCCCTTTTAAAGGGATTTTCTCAACATCATCAATGGTTAAAATTGCAAAGTGCTTGTAAAACCAAGGAACTTTGCAATTTAACCGCTTCTTAATAATTGTCTCCGTTCTCAAGGACAGATGGATTTTTAATTGTATAGTTTGCTCATTGCCTAGGTTACCAGCCACCTCTGCCATTTATCAGCGGTGACCAGTGCAGCACTTCCAAGCTCTTTGCTACAGAGCTTGTAAGCACTGATCAGTGACCCTGTTCTCCTCCAATTCTACTTGACCTGGCCCCTGTTCTAAACTGTCAATCATCAGGAGCGCACCAGCCCCCAGCCACCAGGAAGCCAGGGGAGCAGTGCGCTCCTGAAGCGCTATGTCGAGGCAACCCCTTTAAGATTAATAATAAATCCATCTTCTGTAATATTAAATATTTCCTCCATTAATTACTCATAGGTGTCTCTCTCCGCTGCTCCGCCATCTCTTGGTCTGTCTTTGGCTCTGTGCGCTCTGTCTCCATCTTCAGATGCTTACAATGATTACCATACCTTGCTTGTCGTGAACGGCTGCCCAGCTGACGCCGGCGTGTCCTTAACAACGGTCCCACCCCTGCCTTGCGCCAACACTTTACTGACCAAGGCCTTCGGCTTCCAGCTCGCCCCTTTCTACAACAACTCTATACAATTCCTGCACTGCAGGGTCCAGCTGTGCTCTAGGGAGGCATCGTGCGGAGGTCGTGCGGGATCCCAAAATATTCCAGAGGTGAGCGAGTCTACTGGATCCCTTCTAGTTTTGTCAATGTGCTCTAAGATATTAAAGGGGTGCTCTGAAACTGACATTGATTTTAATCCTAAATGTCTGTCTATGTCAGTTAATAATGCAATCTCCTTTCTAACATGCACTGACAAACAAAAGGATAACAATGCTTCGAACTTTTGACTTTCAGGCTCCGTATCTCACCATCCACTACTGCACTAATGTGAGACCACCATCATTTTATAGACAATCATCAGGGCTCTCTTACATAAATTTGCCTTGCAGCTATTTAGCATATGATTAGTTATGCAGATTCTCATCATGTCACCGCATTGTTAATGTTTTGCTCCTAAAAATCTAAATTTTAATTTTTGTTCATCCATCTTTGTCTTGAGCCTGAAAGCCAAAGGTTCAAAACTAACTGCTTTTCCGTTTTGATGACGCTTTGTCTGAGAATCCCCAGTGCATTCTGGGATACTTAAATGAGACCTCATTAGAGGGCAGAGGCTGCAGTCACCGCCATAGCCTCTGCCTCTTCCCTGAAATAAAGTGTCATCATTGACCTACATTTTAGGGGCTGGGCTAGTCCCTTCTCTACTGAGCATGCGCCTATTGTCAATTCTGACGTATGCTCAGTGGATTCTTGTCATTGTACAATATTCTTTTTAATGCACAGTGACAGTGCGCTCCCTTCCTGGTTCTGATAAAAAGTGAGACGCTGGCCGTAGAGTGCACTGTCAGCTTGAAAAATAAAAAAAAAATGGCTTTAGTCATCACATTCTGAAAACTGCAATCTTATTTTTTTTTTCAGTCAATAGCATTGTATGAGGAGTTGTTTTTTTTGTTTTTTTTTGTTTTCAGGAAGAGCTGTAGTTTTATTGGTACCATTTTGGTATCCATACGACTTTTTAATTTTTTTTTTATCTATTTTTTTTGCCATTTCTAATTTTTTTTTTCCCATTTCAGCATTATTAAAATTACAGCGATACCAAATATGTAATTTTTTTTTTTACTTATTTAGATTTTGTTATTTGGAGATTATATGTATTTGAATATATATATTTTATGTAAATATATGTTTTAGATACTTTTCTTCTAAATATCTAAAAAGCAAAAAAGTAAATGAAATAAAAACTTAAATCACCCCCTAATCCTCAATGTAAATATGTAAAAAAAATACATATTTGGTATCACTACATAAAAAATACTTATTTGGCACCTCTATATAATTGTCCAAACTAATAAAATAACAAAATACTAATTTAAAATTAAGTCTCTGCCCCAGCCTTATTTCTCTCTCCATACTTTCAGTGTCACAATATTGAGGACCTCTGCACCCGCATTGGTGCTGCCCCCTTGTTCCTGAGGCCTGAGCTCCAACGTACAGTGACACAACCTCTGCTGGTCACCATTTCTGCTCCCACCCGTCCCCTGGTCCTGTCCGGGTCCAGCACAGGTCAGTAATACCCGTGAGTGTGATAAGCATTGTTAGTATACTCAGCATAGTGTGCAGTACGGCTATAGGGAATATAAAGTATATGATAAGTGATATTATACATGGGTTAGGTTTTAGGACACAAGGTAGAGACCATAGGATAAGGTAGACTTTGGTAAGCAGCAAATGCCATGCATAATAACAGACAGTTAATGTTCGAGACTAGCCCATGGTGGGAGAGGAAAGCCTCAGTAAAAAGGAACTGCTTTCTGATAGCAAGATAAGATAGGGAAGTACAGTAACCAAGGTCAAGTTGCAGTGGACAAGCATCTATCGTTTGGGGTACTGGGATCCCTTGCCGACATTCCTGCAACGCTGGAGCTCAAGACTTGTTACAGGTGCTATGAAGAGTACTTTATCCTCTGGCATACAGCGGACAATGGATGTGGAACCGAGTGAAGGGAGGGTAACTGATCCCGGGTGTACTGGGGAACTGATCCGGAGATACCTGGGGCTGACAGGAGCAGTAAATATAGGGATAGTCCAGGAGGAACGGATAGTGATGCAGAAGATGCACTGTATTAAGGAAACAGGAACTAAGAAGTGTTGTGCTACAACCTGATGAACGTGAATTGCCCAGTAAACCTTTGCTTGTTGAAACAAATCGGGTTTACCCCCCCGAGTTATGTGCGGCGGCTCTTGAAGATGGAGGCCTGGAGAAATTGGAGGCCTGAGGCCTACAAGTGAGTGTGATGCCTCCCACACTGGGACTGAGACACGATTTTCCAGTAAAGTGCCAGAGCGTGATGGATCAGCAGCTCGTTCACGGCTACCGCCCTCGGTCCCAGTGCAGCCCCCTTATAATAAAGCATAACTGAAAATGCTGCACACTCACTTCTTGTCTCTGTTTTAGGTCATAAGAAAGTCCCAGTGTCTGATCATCAAGGTAAGAACGGACAACAAAAATGGACGGAGTTTATTCGGAGAATGAACCTGATTGCAAAAGGGAGATGGGCAAAGCAAATTTGTAAAAACCTAGGCGTTTCAGGTTGTTTTGGGGTATTTCTTATTGGTTTGAGGGTGGGACTTGTATATTCTGCCATTTAGCACAATATCCTTGGTGCAACTAATGCTTAAAAGTATTTGAAGCTGCCAACAGCTGGGGATCCACATGTAGGGGACCACGAGCCACATGTAGGGGCCCACGAGCCACATGTAGGGGCCCATGAGCCACATGTATGGGCCCACGAGCCACATGCAGTGCCCCACGAGCCACATGTAGGGGCCCACAAGCCACCTGTTGAGTCCCATTGGTCTATACAGGGGAAAAAAACAAGTGTTTGCGGTCAAGGACCAGCTTGATCAAGAGATCTGTGGCAACAAAACATTCTTCAGACCCTGAGTATTTATTGCACCACGGCCATTTTTTTGTTTTTTTCCTCTTTTTTTTGTTTTTTGTTTAACTCTCCAGCCTCCTAAAGCCATACTTTAGTTTTTGTCGACTTTGTTGTATTTTTTTGTGCATAAAATTGCCTTGCACAGTTAAAAGCAGCAAATCGGATGTGATTTCATGAAAACCTCTGCCCGCTGTTCGTCTAAAAACGTTGTTGAACTGTGCATTTTTTTTCTCTATAGGCTTTTATGGGGAGCCTGAAAAAAAGCAAACCGCATATAAAAAGTTGTGTTTTTTACTAGCACAATCAAAAGTTTTCTGTACTATAAAAAAGAAAAACACGAAAAAGTGCTGCTTCAAATCTTCAAACACAAAAAGCATCAATTAAAGAAGAGTATGTAAAAAAAACACAATAATCAATTAGAGAAGATTGTTATTGTGTATTTTGGTGCGAACAGTTGCAGAAAACGTGATAAAAAGCGGCAGAAAAAAATGCAGCGTTTATCCTACTCGTGCCTGAAATGCTGAGCTCTGTGTAACATCGCCCACACCACTGATTGGCATGAGTGCTGTCCATTTTTTCAGCTCGTTCACTTGCAAGGGCGATTTGGTCTGCAATTTTGATTAAGGGCTCGCTCACTCCCCGTATTAATCAGACTAGTGCTATCCGATGTTTTACCGGATGGCACTCGGACCGATGTTATACTATCAATGTTTTTTTATCACATCAATTAGGCATAAGAAAAAAAAAAAAAATCACACCGTGCAACAAGACTTGCCCATTCTAGTCAATGGGTGCATAGTAAGTCATCGGACTGCACTTGGATGACATCTGAATGAAGTCCGATTATCGTGCACTGACACAATGGAGAAGATGGAGACATTTTGTTCTCCATCTTCTCACCTGTGCCATGCTTCTCTCATCCGAGAGAATCAGATCACACTATGCTGACATTCGAGTCAAAGCCTAAATGAGTTTGACCCGAGCGTCATTTGTATAATCAGCCCGATTTTTTTGGATGAGAAAATATACAGCCGTCTGACCGTAGCCTAAAAACAGATTTTTTTTTCTATATATATATATATATATTTTGTGGATAATCTGTCAAAACCATGTATGTGAAAAATGGAGGTCTGAAGGAGTTCATAAAATTGAATCAAAGGGTTTATCCAAGACTTAATTACCATACTTTTTTTTTTATGAGCCAATAAACATACAGGCAGTTCGTTACTGACTACCTGCCTTTTCTAGCGGGCCCCAGCTCAGAGCGTTCATTGACTTTTCCTGTTGGCAATTCAGCTGCTTCACGTCAACAGAGCCGAAAAAAAAAATTACTTGGGGTATAAGTTGGTATGCATGCAAAATAGGAGCATGTTCACATTGGACATTAAGGAGACCAAGACAGAAACAAAATGAACATATACCCTGCGGTACATAATAGCGATGGTGCATATAAACAATATTGGGTACTTGGTAAACACCGTTTTTGATTAAAAAAAAAACGAAACTTAAAAGCCATCCCACCAGCGTCAAGGTGAACCACAATCTGGACAGTCCTAACCTCTAGTATTAAAACCTTACCATGTGTCAAAGTGACGTCGATGTGAATAAGGGCTCAGCAGGACAGAGTTCTGAATATGGATACCCAGCAAATAAGAAGCTATACAAACGTAATGTCACGCTCACAGAAGAAGAGTCCACACCCTTACCTGCACTTTTAATAGTAGAGGTTAGGTTTTAATAGTAGAGGTTAGGACCATCCCGATTGTGGTACACCTTGACGCTGGTGGGATGGTTTTTACGTTTTTTTTTTTAGAAAAAACTGTTTATTAAGTACCTTATTTTTTATATGTACTATTGCTTTTACTTGCAGCAGGTTATATGCTCATTTTGTTTCTGTCTTGGGTTTGTCCATGTTAACAGAACAGCTGTTGATGGAGCGTGATTGCTGCTGTCATGCTGATTGACAGCTGGCTTCCCAGTTATGTAGTGGGTGCTGGCTATCAATCAGCATGACATTGGCAGTCACACCCTATCAACAGAGCGGAAGAGAAGCTGCTGGTCTGTCGACTTTAGATGTCACTGGAAGCTGCAGAATCTCCAGCAGGAGCGGTCAGTGACTGCTCTGTGCCGGCAGAGATCTGTTCTGTAGTGGCAAGGACAGGCAGGTAGTTAGCAACTATCTACCTGTAAGTTCTTAGGTCCACCGTAAAAAAATTAATATAGTTCTGGATAACACCTTTTGATGCATGAGTGTCAAACTCACCCTCTAATCTGAATTAAGCGAGCCTCAATATTCTTGCAGAATCTGCCGTACACGGGGTCGGAATAGCGGCAGCGGTTGGCGTCACCCTCAGCTCCTTCTTCGTTGGGGTGATATTGACAGCTGGACTGTGGTGTATTCACGGTAGGACAGGTGACTATAATTTCCTTCTGTATATATGCATCCTGGCCGTTCCATATGTGACCATCTTGTGTCTTCTCTGCAGCCCCCATCACTCAGACCTCGTGAGGACGTCAGTAGGACGCAATGATGAACATGTGAACGCAGTGACCGGATTTGGTTCTCTGTAGTGATCCTGCAATGCTCCTTCCCTTGGAGCTATAGAATAAAGCAGATCGTCTATTTCTGAGCTCCTGGAACCTGATTTTTTTTTTTAAGTATTAAAAAAAATTCCTAAACTACACGGAATTAAAAAAATGAAACACACAAAGGGCGTAGTGACGGCTAATGACCTCACTGACCCATATGTCCGGCATGCCCCGGCACCTTGCCATAATCTTTGGCGGCACACAGAGCCGAAACCACAAGATCCTTTTAGTTATCGCGAGACGTTGAAGGTCAGAATGAAAACAGCGCCATTAACTACTTGCAGCGGCATTGTCGTGAGATTTCTAGAAATTGGCCAAAATTACAGCTCAAATCTACATCTGATCATAGAAGACTCTGACATCACTCTCTGCTGCTGATACATAGCAGCTGAAAGGGGGTGTCCTATGGACAAAGTAAATTTTAATTAATAGATCTGGGAGTATAATAAGTTCCGCAATTAGATCTGTTAATTTTTTTCCCCTGTGCTGAGATAATCTTATAAATGTGCACCTGCTGTGTAATGTCTGTGTCTGACCGTACAGGGACATGGTCTGTACATACCAAACCTATTGGGCAGGGGAGGAAGGAAAAGAGGAATCGCAGCTGATTTTTTTCTGTGAGGTAAAACATTTTTTCTATGAGGTAAAACATTTTTTCTGTGAGGTAAAACATTGTTTTTAAACAAGCAGGAAAATGTTTTACCTCACAGAAAGCAGCATTCGTGATCCCATGCTGTCCTATCTGCATACGCTCTTTTGCTACGGTATGTGCCGACCATGTCCCTGTACGGTAAGACACAGCCATTACACAGCACACAGCAGGGGCATATTTCTAAGATTATCTCAGCACAGGAACATTTCTTTTTAACACAGCCAATAGTGGAACTTATTATTATTCCATGATCTATTTATTAAAATGTTCTTTGCTCATGGGAAAACCCCATTAAGGCAGGAGAATGGGGGTCTCATTGCGTCTCACAAGGTATCGCCTTGACAAGCAAGTTGAAAAAAATCAAACTGATTTCAACCTTTTTCAACTTGCTTGTCGCAATGTTAACCTGGAGGTCGCAGTGCAATCCCATTCACCTGCATTACTGCACGATGTCACAGCGGCATGAAGTGATTTTTAGCCACGCGGACTACGTCAAGGTCAAAGCTGCTATATAGTCACAGCCTTATTGTTTTGGCATATAGACCATCTGCTGCTGTAGTCATAAGTCATGCGTGACAGAAACTCTATTTTCCACCCTTTACATATAGAATGTCAACGAGGGTCGTCTATGGAGGCATTGTCCTCGAAAGTAGTATGGTGGCAAGTGACGGCACCATCCAGAGACCCATGAGGTGCCTACTTCTCTGCAGTACAGAGCCAGCAGACAGTACACTCGTAGACTTGGTGGGGCGAGTACGGGTAACTATGACGTAGCTCAGGGCCTGACCCATCCTAGGCTCGGTCATACAGCTGGTTCTGCCCCATGCAGGTTAATGTATTCCTGAGAGTAAGCAGCAGATAGAGAAGGACACATGGTTTATTAGTATCAATGTGAATGTATTTATTGAATACAGAGAAGCTGTGGCCCCCAGGGGTCACTACAATGATCCCCACTGGATCCTCTGGCCACACGGGTCATATTAACCAGGGGAAAAGTGCAGAATGGGAGCGGTGTATGGCACTATTATAACACGACAGGTAGAAGTCGACAGAACCGCAGAGGACTCTGGAAATCCGTTCAATAATACAAAGCAAAACTAAAAAGCTGCAAAGTGTTAAATCACTGTCTGCAGAACATCGCGTCTCACCAACCAGCCAACATACGGCAGCAGAAGGTCATCCTAATAGCAGTGACCCCCTGCAAACAACCATTCTCATGACTGAAGATCACACCTCATTCCTGTGTACTGCAAGGAACTAAAGTAAACCGCAAGAGCCTGCAGAGCATCACTCCAATGCTTTACATGTCTGCAGAGCATTGAGCCAACACCCCATGGCTACAACTCTGCTATTCCCATGTCAGTCGTGCATCAATAATGTGCTTGAAAAGTCCTCAATTCCTCATCTGCCTTCTGAGCATCACTCCAATCCCACAGCCCTGCAGATCATCACTCTACCTGTCTACCATGTCTGTAAAGCTTCCTCCTCAATCTCACAATCCCTGCTAGCCGCACAATGGCTTATGGTGCTGCAGAGCATCACTAGCCGCAGTGCCTTATGGTGCTGCAGAGCATCACTAGCCACACAGTGCCTTATGGCGCTGCAGAGCATCACTACAGTCGCACAATGTCTCATTTCCCTGCAGAGCATCACTCTAATCTCACACTTACCCTTGTACTGAACATCTCCGCACTTACACAAGTCCGATGCCGCCACATTTCCAGACCCCAGACAGAGAAGCGCCAGCCTTTATCTCACCGCTGCCGCCCCTGATGCATTTGGCACGTATAACATGAGACATAAACATTTTGTTCTATTTACACACTATACACATATACACAACGGGGGTGCGAGCCGCTCCCTGCACGGGACACAATAATGAGGTCCGTCCGCTGCAGCGTCCCACACTGTACACAGCCGGCGGACAAGATGTCAGACAGAATCCCGGAATCTGGCCGTGGAATATAGAAGAACAGTGTAAAAGGAGCGCTGCGGCGGGGGCTTATTGCACGTGAAGTCAACTATATATATATATCTGTATTGTATAGACTTTATACATTTTCAATACTTTGACTCTAGAAGGATCAAGGCCTCAGGCGTCAGTCTTCCGTCATGTCACCACAAGCTCCATGTGGGGGAGACTTAAACCCCCTGGGTGGCTACAAGTCGCCCATGTTGTTTCGAATCATAAAAATTAACACATATGAACATCAACATTTTACAGGTAAAGCACTTAGAAGTGTTGATAAACTTTCATATATATATATATATATATGCGCAGCACTTGTCCCGATCTGATCCTGTTAGAGTGTGTATTATACTCCGGAGCTGCATTCACAATTCTGCTGGTTGTCATTGAAAACAATCAATCAACTGATAGACCGAAAAGAACGCTGGTTCCCAATTATCACCCAGTGCAAATCCCTCGATCGTTTGATCGCATTGTACAAAACTCATCGTTATTGGCAGCAGATCGCCCGGTGTAACCAGAGGTTGTGCTGCCAGTAACATGGCGCTGTGGGGGGACAGATTGTAATAACCACCATTTTTCCCTCATAATTTTGGGCAAATAAGCAAACGCTGAACGACTCGCATATAGATGAGCAGAGATTGTTAAAGGGAACCTGTCAGCAGGCTTTTGCTATGTAATCTGACAGCAGCATGATGTAGGGGCCGAGACCCTGATTCCAGCTATGTATCACTTTGTTTACTGGGTGGAGCATCACCGTTTTGTCTGCTGCAGATCTAGCAGTGCTCAGAATGCTGAGCCCTGTATAACCCCGCCCACACCCCTGATTGGCAGCTTTCTGTGTACACTGTATAGTACCTGATAGCTGCTAATCAATGGTGGGAGTGTGGTTGGACCAGGAGGCACGAGACACCTAGTCCTCAAATTATAATCTGCAGATAAAACACTGATTTTATAGAAACAGCAATACACAGCTCAGAAAGTGACATATCACTGAAATCAGAGTCTCTGCCCCTACATCATGCTGCTCTCAGATTACGTGCTGACAAATTCCCTTTATAGGGTTATTTCTATTATGGGTCTTCAGAAATACGCTACTCCCCTGCCTACCGACTTCCTACAGCTCTGGACGAAACCACAGGTTGTAGTTCAGAATCGTCCACGGTGTTTTGAAGAAATGTTTGTGTCGTTTTCTCAAACAGGCTCAGTCTCTGTTCACATTCTGCAGACTTCTGACTTCACATCTCCGAGTATTTCCCCGCTGACTCAGTGCCTGCGCCGATTATTTGTCCTTTTGGCAAAAAAGTTTTTTTTTATGCTAGATGCTCTACGATAAAAAGATGTAGGACAAAAAAACAACCAATAAATATATGAAAAAAAAGAACAAAAAGTAGTAAAACTGATATCTAAGTTTAGCTGTAAGGGAACTTCCAATAGCAAGCAAGCAGAATTGTGAATACAGCTCTGAAGCATCAGGGTCAGTACAAGCTACGTAAGTATTGTAGAACATTGACACTGTAAAAAACCAAACAACTGAGCAATATGAAGGCCGTTAGTTTCCCAAGAATTAAAGGGACCTCTCTACATTTTATACGAGACACCAGACATCTGTAACAATGCGACTACTGACATTAAACGTAAGGCTAGCGTAAATTTCATATGTCGGACTCCTTGTAGGTAACGGTGAGAATAGAAAACGAGCCACAGATCGCTCGCGTGATCGTTGCGATCGGTCCGAAGCTTTTACAATAACCAAAATAGTCACATAGAAGTATGTACAATGTGACGCGGCTTGTCCTGTAGCGCCAGGAATACTGCAGGTAGGAGGCGGACATAGAGCGGGCTGGTTAGCGGGTGCGGCCATAAGGCTTTCTTGGCAGAGTTTGGTAAACTCTTAGAGGCTCCCAATTCATAAGTCAGCTGCCATTTTTTGTACGTTATACTCTATAGAAAAGGGGAAGCCAAGAATGGATGGCGGAGTCAACTTTTTAGACAACTCTTGGTCACATTCCCTTTTCAGTTCATGGACACAGCGCCATGAGAACCGATGTACAGCCCTGAGGTCAGACGATTAGTGGCGGGTTCCCGGGAAGGAGCCCCTGAGATTAGCTGTAGAGGGAAATCATCACACGAAGACACAACAACAACAAAACGCTCCCATTTTTGGAAATCGTTTAAAGGAAAACTCCGGGTGAAACTGAGGATTTGTCTTTATAAGAAATGCAGGGCCTGATGGGACAGTAGTAGTTGTAGTGTCTGGACAGATCAAGACCGGCGTCGCTCGTTACCAGGGGCTATCAATACAAACTATGTGGGTTCCCTTAAAGGGCGATTCTGAAGTGCCAGATAAAGTGACACTCCGCCTCATCAAAGAAAAATGTCACAAAATTAAACTCATTTTTATTCTTTCTGGCATAGTCCTTCTGATTTTCCCAGTCCCTTTTCTTCTTCCTCTGTGAACACTGTGCTCTGGAAGTCTGAGCCACTCCCTCTGCGCTGGATTGGTCCATGTGAGTGCAGGAGGGGGGCGTGTCTCATACTGCCATAACGGTGTGCATAATCTACACTCCTCCCGCTTTTGGACTGTTCCATCTAAGTGCAGGGGGGAGGATGTCTCATACTACCAAACACCAGTGTGAATAATCTAGCCTGAGGCACTCCCCTCCCGTGCTCTTAGGTGGAGCAGCCCGGAGGAAGGGGAGTGTCTCAGTCTTCCAGAGCGCGGTAGTCAGAGAGGAAACTGGCAGCCATTGGATACACATGTAAAGAGGCTTGGAAATTAAAGGGAAATGTCAGAAATAATAAAAAGGAATGCGCCAGGTACTTTATTCATATGTTATCCATTTATTGTGAGAGTTTTACTGTGCGGTGGAGGGTCCCTTTAAGGTTCAGTATGGTATGTAACACTAAATATTAAGCTTATCAGAAGTGTTCCCTTGACGTATATAGAGGTATATACTGCCATCTTGTTACCAGTGGTCTTGAAGAATCATGCCTAGCAGAGGCAGTCATTATGAGGGCTTGAGAAGGATCACGGATTGTGACAGAGGCACTTCACGGAGCAAACAGTGGATGCTGCCATTTTTAAAAGGATCACTTGGTCACCTGTTATAGGGGGTGTTTTCCTGGTTATTATAAATCAAGCCTGACGCCGTATGTACTGGACTTGGCAATGCTGACCTCACTGGTGACATGGATACCACTCTATCTAGGATGAATGGGTCCTCGATATACATCTGTGATCACTAGGAGAACCATGAAAGTAAGCGACACCCCATGACATGAAGATGATCGCCCATGTAATGGCGGCTCGCTGTCAGTAGGGGAGGCTTTTAAGACATGCTTTGTATCATGTCTGTGACTAGACGATGTAGAGAAACCTGCTAAATACTGTATAAAGGTGTCAGGAATACTGATCCACATATAGTTTATGGAGAATTACACTTAGAAAAACTGTAAATGGGTCATGGACTAATTTTCCAAAAAATGATGGGGCTTCTTTCGCCCGTGTAGTGCAAGTAGGGGATTCGATATGGGACTGTAAATTGCACTATTTCCCATTGACCCCTCAGAGGTGTGGCTGTTAGGCAGGGGTAAAGCTTGTAGATGTAGCGCTGACCTTCAGATTAGTATTATAAACTACATTTGATCATGAGAACGACTTCACACAAGAGTCTTGTTCGATGCTCCTACCGACTGGCACAAGCGTGCGTCACGTGGTTCATACTCGCCCCTCGAGTTAGCAGCAAGGCTCCTCTTTGGGGTAAGTAGGAGCAGTTCAAGCACCCATTACGTACCACAAAATTCTGAAGGAGGAAACTGAAGCTGTTAAGGTAGTTTCATCCTAAAGGTACCATGAATTATTTAATGCTGATCTGCTTCAGTCTCCTCGCCCCGTGCTATTCCTCCTCTGCTGGCTCAGGGGGTGTATCGGACGTGACTCCGTTGGTTTCACCTCCTTCTTCACTGTCAGAGCTGGCGGAACTTCTGAGAGGCCGCAGGAAGCAAGCCTTGTGCGGAGAATGAGGGTAAAGGGCATCCTGCAAGGCTCCGAGGGGCCGGGACAGAAGCTCTTCATCTGAAGACGGAAGCGAGTCTTCATCTTCTTGCCCTGAGCGGGAGGAGAGGTCCAGTCCATCAAAGGAGATGGGTTCGGAGTACGGTTTATGACCTCGAATAATGAGGATCTTTGGAAACGCAGGAGAAAAAGAAAAATGTGAAAATACGACACCTATCGTCCTGGAGAATCACAACCTCAACATGAGAAGTTTTACATAATGTATCTATAAAGGTTAAACGTAACTGATCGTCGAGCGAGATGTGGAAACGGCTCGGGCTCCGGCGTATGGGTGAAATGGATGTCGGACGAAAGATTGGCAGAATCATCATTCGGCCGACAGCCATCTAATGTGTATGCCCGGCTTAAAGAAGTTGTCCACTACTTAGACAATTTCTTCCTATACCCCTCACTTGGTCCCGATAAAACAATAAAGCTTATACTCACCTTCCATGCTGGCGCGGTTCCCGCGGTGTCAGCACTCACTCTTCCAGGGTTCTCGTACAGTGCTGTGACAAGTGACACCGGCGCCCGATTAGCACTGGCCTCACTGTCCCCGCCTCCTGTCGAATTGAGCAGGACGAGGAAGTCCGAGATCAGCTGTAGCCCTGACTTCCTCATCATGTTCGATTTGTTCAAAGGTGGAGACAGTGACATCAGTGTTGATTGGGGTCACGTGTCACAACATCGCACGAGAGCCCTGGGGTGATCGAGAGTGCCAACACTGCGGGAACGGCGCCGGCACCGGAGGCGAGCATAGGCTTTATTATTTTATTGGTGCCAAACATTTTGATCAAAAAGGGGATGTCCTAGTGGTGGACAACCACTTTAAGGCAGCACAATGGGGCCCCAATGCTAAATTCTCCGGCAAAGTGTTTCGTTAGCTCTCCCGGGCACTCAGCATTGGAGAACAAGCCCCATTTACTCTGTTTTTAATTTTTCCAGCCTCTGTACATACACTAAAGTTCACGCAACCTGAGGCACAAGAAATCAGCACAAGCTAAGTAAATTATGTGCACGGTACTCAATGTTACCTGTAAATATACTGTGTTTAGTTGTGGCCAAAAGTTTTGAGACCGACACAAATTTTGGTTTTCACAAAGTTTGCTGCTTCAGTTTTTATAGTGGCAATTTGCATTAACTCTGGATTGTAATGAGGAGCGATCAGATGAATGGCAAATATGAACATTTATCAGATATTCAAAAAGAGAAAGGTTTAACTGCTGTGAAGAAGGCTTTAGGGCACAAAAGAAAGTCCAGCAAGTGGCAAGTCTCCTAAAGAGGATCCAGCTATGGGATCAGTTCACCACCAGTGCAGAGCTTGCTCAGGAATGGCAGCAGGCAGGTGTCAGTGCACAGTTAGGGGATGGCTCTTACAGGCAGCAAAGAAAAACACTTCTCTCCAAGAAAAGCATCAAGGATAGACTGACTTTCTGCAGGAAGTAGAGGGATTGGACTGCAGAGGACTGGGATAAAGTTATACTCTCTCAGATTGCTTGGGACATCTGGAAGAATGATTGTCTGGAGAAGAAAAGGCGAGCGCTATCATGAGTCCCGTGTCATCCCAACAGTAAAGCAACCCGACACCATTCATGTGTAGGGTTCCTTTTGATCCATGGAGGGGTCTCACTCATAATTTTGCTTAAGAACACTGCCATGAATAAAGAATGGGACCTAATCATCCTCTAAGAACAACTTCTCCTAACGATGCAGGACCAACTTGGTCGTGAGCCTTTTCCAGCTGATGGAGACCATGTCATGAGGAAAAGTTGGTAACTTCATGGCTAGCTGAACAAAGCATTGACATTTTGGGTCCATGGCCAAGAATCTCCCCACTGAGAACCTATGGTCCATTCTCAAAAAGCAAGTGGATAAAGAAAATCACAAAAATTGTGATCAACTCCAAGACACGAATGGGTCATTAGTCAAGATTTGGCCCAGAAGTTAATAGAAGGGTCAGCGCTGTAAATGTTGAGACTTTACATAAACTTGATGGATTTGTCAATAAAAGTGTAACATTTTCTGAAATGCTGATAATTGAACTCCAGTAACCACAGAAACAGCCGACTAAAAGTTCTAAAAACATTGAAGCTGCAAACGGTGAAAACCAAAATTTGTGTCAGTCTCAAAACTTTGAGCCACGACTGTAGACTGGTTCTCCAGGTCACGACTTGCCTCCTGTCTCAGTTCTTCGATCTGGTCCTTCAGTTCTCGGATGTACTGTGAAGAATCGGAATCATTCAGTTTCCCTTTTATCACCCCCTCTTCTTTCTAAGTGGGAGAAATAAGTGCAAACCTAAGAATGTGACATCTGTGAATGTGACAGATCATATACAGGTTGGTGGTAATGCACAGAAATCTAGGGGGTCCACACACACGGCGAGTGTCTCACCTGTATCTCCAGTTCTGCTATTCTCTGACGCATTTCTGCCACTGCCGCCATACTGTCTGCTTCTCTCAGCCGCACTGCCATCACCTCTTCTTTATTCTGAGAGCAAGCAAAAGGATCTATTATTGTCAGGGTGATAACTGATAAATGCATTGACGCTGGGGGTCCGACATCTCACACCCCCACCGATCATGGGAATGGGGGTTCCACAACTCAGTGTAAATGAAGCTGTCAGGTGTACAGTCATGGCCAAAAGTTTTGAGAATGACACAA
>VIAB01005514.1:65418-77761 GCA_009801035.1 Oophaga pumilio | reverse complement strand
GTTATTGTGCAGAATAAACGTCAGCTTTGTTTGGCCTGAAAATTGACACCATTATATTTGCAAATCATTATATATATTTATATATATTTATATATATCATTGGTGTTAAGAAACAATATAGTTTTGTTCAACTGTGTTATATTGTAGATTAAGCATTCACTCAGTTATAGGACATATTAATCATTTACATTAGTTATTTATAGGGAATTTCTCAATAGTATTTTGCTACTTAATCTGACAGCAACATGATGAAGGGGCAGATACCTTCATTCCAGAAATATATTACTCAATGGTCAGATTACAGCAGTATTTTGAGCAGGTCATTATCTAGTTGGCCTTCTGCCATGAAGTCCTCTATATTTAAGAGCTCTATATAACCCAACCCCCACAACTCATTGCCAGCTTTCTAGATGCACAGGAAGCTGCCAATCAGTGGTGTGGGCGGGTTACACAGAGCTCAGCATTCAGAGAAGTGCTAAATCTTCAACAAATAGAACATATTTTAGTCTAAACTGCAGTACACAGCCTAGCAAGTGATACATCACTAGAATGGGGGTCTCTGCTTCTACATCATGCTGCTCTCAGGTGGATTGTAAAAATTTTGTGACAGATTCAACAATTGTGATAGATCTTGTCATATAAAGGATGTTCCACTTGCATAATCATAATACACCTGAGCCTTTAGCCCATGTAGGTTATCGCAGAGGGAAAAATAGAACAAATTCACACAATTTTGCCAAAACTTAGATTAGCTACAAGCCAGTTCAAAATAATTGAAAATGGCCCTTACATCTCGCATTGATTAGCTCAAAACGGTCCAGAATTAACTTTTATATCTTTTGTCTGCTGGTTTTAACTTGCAAAATTCAGATTGCTATATAATTTGTCACTACATTTAAAGAGATTATAAGAATGTACATGGAATAAAACTGACAACAATGAAGAAGACCTGTAATTGTGAACTTAATTCAAGAAGGCTGCCTTGACTTGAGAATGAGAAGCAACCGTGTCTTCATTTTGATTAGTCTCTCTTTTCAAGTGTTGTGCTGCACTCTATCATAGAAATTGAGGTAGGGACTTTATTATCATTGCTATAGCAACCACAGGGAATTTATATTTCAGAACAGTTGGCTACTTCAAAATTTCCTCTGGACTGAAAGAACAGCAGATGAGGTGTACATTTTTATTCATTTTCACTTATTTCTGTGTAGAGGTGTTTCATAAACTAGAGCACTTTTTAATGGTAAGATGCACAATTCTATCTAGAGCTTCGTGTAGGTTTCCACAAAAAAAACATATTTGGATGCTATATTACTTAAAACTAAGAACTACTTTATGACATCTGACATCATTGTATATTTTAAAGCACTGTATTCTATGCTGACAATTTTTTTTATGCTGTGGGCGCCAATCAGTACAAATCTTGTACACAAGATTGCATATAAATACACCTACAATGCCAATGAGTATAGAGTATAAAGCTAATTTACAATATAATCCAATGGAACAATTCATGCTAGATTGAACAAAACTATCTTCAACTTTACCCAAGACAAGCAGACACCTGAAAAAAAAATATGGGTGCAATCTAGCTGTAATGCACTCCTTAAAGAGAATCTGTCAGTAGGATCAACCCTCCTAAGCTATATATACGGACATGACTGTCATTGTAAGCTGAATAAAATGATGCCTCCATATCTACAATCCAATGTTTAATTCCAGAGATATCCATGTTTTTCTTATATGCTAATGAGCTGTTCAGGACGATGAACCAGACACTAATCTGCATGGGAATCTGCATCCAGGGCTTATATTAATGTAATAGGGAGTTACCGGAATGAGAAATGTAAAACTGAACGTGGTCTCATAACAAATACATTAGCAGCTGCAGCTCTTACAGCTCTGCTGTATTGTAACCATATTGCAGTCCTATCTGTCTGTGAGATGCAAGCCAAAGCTGAGAGGAACCTGCAGATGTGTCCGGTATAATCACACACAGCTCTGCAGTGAGATCAGGAGAGCAGACTGTTAGTCATTACATGTCTCAAGCTGATAACACCCTCTTCTGTTTAAAACATTTTTTGGAAGCAGATTCTAGTACATATCAGTTTCCGGCCTATAGTCCTGAAAAGCTCATTTACATATTTGAAAAACATGGATTACACTGGAATAAGACATTGAATTACACATATTTAGGTATCATTATATTTATCTTCCTGGGACCTACATGTCTATGTAGATTTAGGAGGGTTAATCCTACTGACAGATTCCCTTTAACATTAAAACTATAACACTATGTAGGAAAAGTTGTGGAATAATGAGAATCGCAGGACCGCTAGACATGTTAATGATATGCAAATAATGAAAAAATGGAAATTATATTTTCAAAAAGTCTCAATGTATTCAGATAAGTCTAAAGATGCTGCAGGCTCAAGTAGCACAAGGAGACCATGCTGACTTCCCACAGTAGCTCATTCTGTTGGTTACTTCTGGTTACCGTCCATTTTACTCTAGCCAGATAGTGTGAAGTCATTTAGACATTAAAGATGCACTCCTCCCATCAAAGCTTTTATCCTCTTAATACATTGCAGTCATCATATTATATAGCACTGTGTACTTACAATTTCTCATTTTGCCCTTACACCCATTGAAAGGGGTTTTCCCCCCAAAAAAGTTAATTTTTAATCAACATTTTAATCAATAGATCATCGAATAATAATAATTTCCACATCTGGATGTCTTTAAAAAGTGTTCCTGTGCTGAGATAATCTTATAAATGTTCCCCTGCTGTGTACTGTGTAATGCCTGTGTCTGACCGTACAGGAGCATGGTCTGATCATACCACATCTCCTGGGCAGGGGCGGAAGCAAAAGAGAGGATACAGACAGGACAGGACTGGATGGCAGATAATTCTTTGTGGCAAATCATTGCTTAAAAGCAGGCAGTGAAAAAGTTTTGTCTCACTGAAATCATTATGTCTATGACATCACATGATTAAGAACAGACTAGCTGAGTCTTTCTAAGCTCTATGTAGAAACATGAAGTAAATTTTACCTGCATGACTCATGAGTCATTGAAAAAGTCCCTGAAAGGGGGAAGGAGGGGGCAGCTGGGTCAGGAGATGAAGAGGGGAATGATTTATAAAGGGAAAATAAACTTTCTATTTCTTCATAGAGCAGAGAAAAGAAGATTTTACTGGGTAGAAAGGCAAAATGAGGAATTGTAAGTACACAGTGCTATATAATATGATACTTGCAATGCATTAAGGGGATAAAAACATTGATGGGAGTGCTTCTTTAAAAAAGGGTATGTTTGCGTTATAGAGCTCAAAACTAGTTCATTTGACTCCAAGGGCTTTATACAATATTGAACAATAGGATGAGATACGCAATTAATCAATTTCCCAGGCAATTAGAGGCATTTAATTATACAATTTGTGCAAATTCACTCACCGCAAATCAAATTATGAAATCTAATGATCTACTAACAGCTAAATCTAATGGACTCTACGTTGTTCTGATTTTTTTTATTTCTCTGCGGCATTTGACACCTTGATAGCCAGCTTCTCCTCACTAAACTCTTTTCTATGAATTTCAAGAACACCACTCTGTCTTGGTTTTGTTCCTCCCTGTCTACTAGCTCCCTCAGTGTATCTTCTGTTAATTCTTCTTCCATCTGGTCTTCCTCTTACTGTCTGGGTTATCCAGGTTTAATTATAGATTCCCTCCTCTTTTCTTTATACATCAGATTTTGTTTCCAGTACCATCTTTATGCTACTATCACCTAAAGTATACACATCTTCTCCTGACATCATCCCTACATTACCACCAAATACTAGCGATTGTGTGTCCTTTGTTTCTACATTATGTTCTCCTTGTATCAAAAACTGAAATTTTCAAAAACTGAACTTCTTGTGTTTCTTAATTATAATTACCTAACTTAACGCAATATTGACTTTTCTGTGAATGGTGCTATCATAAATGCCAAACAGCATGCTCACTGCTTTGAGTTATATTTGACTCAGATCTTTCCTTCCAAGATCCAATCACTTGTTCATTTTACCTGCACCTTTAAAAGATCTCAAGAACTCATCTTTTTCTTACCTTTAAAGCTGCAAAAATTTTACTGTAGCTCTGATTTATTCTTGTCTGGACTATTGCAACTCTCTGCTAATCAGTCTCCTTCTTAGTAAAGTCAATCCCCTCCAACCTATACTGAATGCAGCAGCCAAGGTCAAATTTATGTCCAACTGCTACATGGATGACTCCACGCTGTGCCAGTCATTGCACTGGTTGCTCATCCACTACAGTGTACAAAATAAATGTATCACTCTCACCCATAAAGCTCTCCACAATTCTGTACCACCATACATCACCTCCCTTATCTCCGTTTACTATCTAAATTTTCCTCTTCCATCTCCAAGACTTCTTTCGTGCTACACCAGTTGTTTGGAATTCGCTACCACAGACAATTCACTTAATTCCCAGTAACTAGAAATACATATTAATATTATTGTTCTTATTGTGTTATGCTATTACTATTAAAACTGTAAAAAGGTCAAAGCGTGTTACTATTAAAACTGTAAAAAGGCCAAAGAGTGTGTTAGAATTAACCCTGCGAAACCACAAACATGATTATTAATATTTGCAGAGCAAGGTGTAGCTTATTTTATCTAATATTTTTTACCTCTGAGATATGCACAAGGCTTTACTACAAACATTTATGGGGAAATAAGTAACAGTATATATCTTTTTATTGTACGTCAAGTTATATATGAACATAAAAAGTAAATATTCCATCTTATGCAGTGTGCAGAGAAATACATTTTGAGATTCTACGTAAGATAAGAGTTGACAGGAAAAAAACATTGGATATTTGTGTTTTTATTGCAGCTCTGTACAATTTTACTTTTAATAACTCTCCAGTGGTCTGCTCTTCACGAGCACTATTAAATATCCTATTACTATGCTACAACCTTAAATGTTGATGTGTGGAAGGCTGCTGAAAATTCATGTGATGTTGGGATGTTATAGTAGAATTTGTCACTCATCCCCTGACCAGTATCACTGCATCATCAATCTAACAATGTGTCACGAGGATCGGCAAGAGACTGCAACTGGAAGTAATAGAAGTGGGAACTCACCGTCTACTAAAGTGCAGAAACAGCCTTCACCAAGAGCATACCAAGAGTCTGTGAATTATATTAGAGGCACACCAAATTTTAGGGAGGATTACTAATTTGTAATTTGATGCACAGAAAATATGCATCCCCTACATTATCAATAATAAGGACCCTAACATTCCTTAGTCTTTTCCTTAATAAAATAATCTGTTTTTTTCCAAGAAAAAATGAATGAGCAAATACCATTTTTTAAATTTAGTCAAAGCAATTATCCAGGCTTTTGTTAAAAGTCATATATTGAGACTAAGTAAATCAAATTGTAAAGATTAAAAAGAAAAGTCAAAACAAAGTATGAAAATTTAAAAGAAACATATTTTGCTACTGAAAATGCTGTTTTATGTAAAAACTAAAGTAAACAAAAGCACATATTTGGTATTGCCAATTCTGAAACAATTCGAGCTACAAAACTGATTCATAACCTATATATCAAACACTTTAAAAAATAATAATAAATAACATGCAAAAAAATGTTAACTTTTCATTCTGCTGACAAAAAAAGATTAAAAAGTGATCAAAGAATTGCATGGAAAATAAAATGTTACCACTTGAAAATGTCATCACATTCCGCAAGAAATGCAGCCCGTTAAGATACATGATAAGATATATAAGATAAGATATACATGCAGCCCGTTAACTTAAATTTTTTTTCTGTGGCCATTTACCTGTCCAAATTTGTGACCCCAGATATGTGGCATCGAATTCCAGTGGGTTGCAACTTTGCAAACCAGGTTTTGCTCTACAAGCCATTTTTTTGCAAAGCCAAGGGAGCATACTTTCCCACATAATACCTTTTCAAATAGGCTGACATTTTTCTAGCTATTACCTTTCTTAAGAATGTATACTTGTGAAAGAAATCTTACATTATAATATTCATAACATGAGCCATGCATGGGGCATGGATTATTTTGTCTGACTGTAAGGCCGCCTGAATTGAGTATTATTGGTCACCACAATCCTAAGTTGCAGCTCACAGGGAGCCAGCAAGAGGGTTAGCTGCCTCTTAATGCAAAGTAGCAACTCTTCTTTCATTTGGCTTTTCTCCCCCAGATTTTTAAGCTGTAAAACTGCTTGGCAGCATTTTGCTTTGCACGAGCTTAAAGAATAAGGGTGCTGTGTTAAATTTATCATATGCCCTGTACCTGTGGGGAATTAAATTATATCAATTGAGCAGGATGTGGAGGTGATGTAGGAGGAGACAGATAACCATGGCCTGGCGGTGGAAACAGAACTAGCTCCCAATTTCAGAGACCTCGCCACCTTTCCCAGATACCATGATCCATCGCTGCTGCTGAAAACATTAACCCAGTGAACTGTGAAACTCATGTATTGTTCATAACCATAGCTGCTTCTAAAGGTTTCTATAGTGCGGTGCTCTTTGGAGCTCAAGAATTAAAACATGTATTTAAAAAATAAAAATACACCTTTTATAATAACCCCTTACCGACATCTGCTGTAAATGTTACCCGTGGCTGTAAACAAGTGAAATGCCTCTGTCAATCTCTGACAATGATACCTGCAACCTGGATGTCCTACTGTGCCAGATGTCACTTATCTTTTGACACTGGATATACCATTCGCCTCCTGATGAACTTACACCATGGAAGGGAAACGCGTTGAGGCATTTCTTTGATTCTTCTGATCCCAGATAAGAATTTTGTTGTATCACATGATGCTATTACGGGCGTTGTGCAATAAGGTGTATTCCTGGGATAAACCCAAAAAACAATTCCTTAAGGGCATTGATACTGCTTTAACATCTGACATTAAGTGATCTGGTGTACTATGGCACTATTCTAATGTTCAGTATGATGAGAAGATCACTTATTACACTTGGTGACATACCTAATGGGTTTTAGGTCGGCTGGTGCATATGCCAATGTATACACTTGTAATTCTGTGCACTGAATGTACTCATATTACAGACCATAAGTAGTACTTGATTGGAGATTACCAGAGTCTGTTTTGTGGCAAATGTTATACATTTGCAGTATGATATAAATCTGGAGTTCTGTGCATCTAATGTAAACTTACCATAGATCATAAGTACCATTTGATTGAGGATCACCAGTGTTTGTTTTACGGCAGGTGCTATGCACTATTAACCTGCAGTTTGTGAGTACATCTTTGGTTTACATTAGGCTCTATAGCACTTTATGTGTTACTACAACGCACTAGTGAATTAATCTGTAAATGTACGTGTGCTATAGACTGTAAGTACCGTTGGATTGAAGATCACCAGTGTTTGTTTTTTCGGCAGATGCTATGCATTATTAATCTGCAGTATTTGATTACATCTTTGGTTTACATAAGGCACTATAGCACTTTATTTGTTACTACAAATGCACCAGTGAACTGATCCAACTAATCTATGAAACTTGGGGTTTCTTTCTTTTCTATCACTAAAAAGTTTGGGCAAATCCCCCTCCCCCTACTTCTTCTTTTGTTTTCCCCCACTTCACTTTGGATTATTGTGAATTGGCAGGGATATTGTGTAGGGGTAGTGAGGGAGAGTCGACGGTGAGCAGGGGCAACACTTTGCGAAATTACCTAGGGTGCCAACCTCCGCGGCAAGGTAGGGACACTCAGTTAGGGTAAGTGGATGGTGATTTAGCTTAGGCTTACCCCTCCCCCCTCTCCTTATATACTGTTCTATACCAAGATTCTTGTATTGTTTTTTGACCTGGGTATCTGACTATTACTTCATTTTATTGTGATTGGAGTGGATTTTATGGGATCCTAATGGGGGCAACGTTTTGATTGCTTGGTTGCTACTAAATTATAGACCACCTGTATATGGACGTGCCTCCTTTGTTTCACCAATAATGCACCCTGTACTCCTCATTCTTCCTTTCTCACCACTGCGGCACACCGGTTTTTGGCTATGTCTTCTTTATTTTGTTATTTAGCTTGGGACAGCTAGGCTGTATCCAGGGTGAGCTGCGTTCAAGCTAGGGTGCCAACCTCCCCTGTACAAGTGTGCAATAGGGCCATATAGGGCTGATTGTTACTGTATACCACACAATTCCATTACTGGAATGGCTGGTTGCAGTCTCTTTATAAATTTGTCTTTGTGAATATTTTTAATGAATTTAATAAAGTTTAATTTTAGGTTATGGTTTTCTTGTTAGACTTTTGATTGTCTATACCTCACCATCTTTTGTTCCTACTTCAAATCTCTGACAGTGGCAATTAACATGCGCTCGCCAAAAATGCGGCACAATATCTACCCATCAGTGCCCCTGTCACGTGACCATGGGGCGCTGATAGGTTGTCATGAAAGCCTAGGGTCTGCAGAAGACCCCTGTGCTTGTCATTGTAAATCTCCTATGAATGCCAGCCAGTGGCCGGCTTTTATAGGAGACCATGATTTCTGCTACACATAGCAGTGCTTTGCTTTGTATAACACAGGCGATTGGATGATTATAGCTTCAAGTCTTCTAAGGGGACTATTGAATCCAGTAAAAAAGAAAAAAAAGTTTTAAAAAATATTTATAAAGTAATAGAAAACCAGAGTTCAAATCAACTTTTTGCCTCATTCAAAATAAAACAAAAATAACAAAAAAATTACACATATTTGATATTGCTGAGATCAAAAATGTCTGGTGTTTTCCAGTACGCTATATGATAAAATCAATGATGTCATTCAAAAGTGCAACTTTTCCCTCAGATAACATGCCCCATAAGGCTATAATCATGGAAAAATATAAAAAGTAATGGTTCTTGGAAGAAGGGGAGGAAACGAAAAATGGAAAATCGCTCGGGTTTGAAGGGGTTAAATAGTGTGTACAATTTTGCAGGTAAAAATTTGTGTTTTAGTATTAGAGTGATTTATCTTTACTTAAGAAAGCTTGTTTCAAAACAGGGATTATTCTTTTAATTACAAACCTAAACAAGCCTTGGAATCAGTATTTGGATATTATGGTAAAATCTGCAATGAGTGGTTTAACACTACCCACTTGCTGTTGCTATGTAAAAAAAGCAGCTATTAAGGTGTAGTTGCTGAAGTACATAACAGATGTGTTAAAAGGGTTGCCTGTTCTAAAATAAAGTCTGCAGTCACTCTGTGTGACTTCAGACTTGTGAAACGGAGATCAGGTATGCAATATACATACTCCCAGGCAGAATCCTTCGTGACCTCGTCAATACAAGTGTATTGAGCAAGACCACACCCACTATACAGGTTCAACCTTGGAGTATGCATACAGTGGGTAAGGAAAGTTTTTAGACCCCTTTAAATTTTTCACTCTTTGTTTCATTGTATCCATTTGGTAAATTCAAAAAAGTTATTTTTTTTCTCATTAATATGCACTCTGCACATCTTGACTGAAAAAAAAACAGAAACAGAAATGTAGAAATTTTTGCAAATTTTTTGAAAAGAAAAACTGAAATATCACATGGTCATAAGTATTCAGACCCTTTGCTCAGTACTGAGTAGAAGCATCCTTTTGAGCTAGTATAGCCATGAGTCTTCTTGGGAATGATGCAACAAGTTTTTCACACCTGGATTTGGGGATCCACTGCCAATTTTCCTTGCAGATCCTCTCCAGTTCCGTCAGGTTGGATGGTGAATGTTGGTGGACAGCCATTTTATGGTCTCTCCAGAGATGCTCAATTGGGTTTAGGTCAGGGCTCTGGCTGGGTCACTTAAGAATGGTCACAGAGTTGTTCTGAAGCCACTCCTTAACTGTGTGCTTAGGGTCATTGTCTTGTTGGAAGGTGAACCTTCGGCCAAGTCTGAGGTCCAGAGCTTATGGAAGAGGTTTTCATCCAGGATATTTCTGTACTTGGCCACATTCATATTTCCTTCAATTGCAACTAGTCGTCCTGTCCCTACAGCTGAAAAACACCACCATAGCAAGATGCTGTCACCATCATGTTTCAAACTCTTACACTGCTAGTGGGGATCTCACCGAGGTTACGGCAGCTCAGCCTGGCTGGGAACGAAGCCTCAGTGACCTGACGTGACCACAGTGATGTCACCAACGGTCACTGAGGCTGCGATCGCAGCCTCTCAGTCACCAGTGGTTCTCAGCCTGGGCGGTCACATCTTGGCACCGTCCTGGTTGAAAACTGTTTATCCCACAGACATGGCTTATGACGTGGGATAGAATGATGGACAGGTATGGTATATTGTTGTTTTCTTATTTTAGCTTTACTACAGGAGATCAAGGGCTTCGGTGAAATTAGGCGAGGTCGTAAGTATGGTTTAATTAAGATTATTAAAGGAGTCTGTGTCATTCTTTCAATTAAATGACTTTTTTCTGGGTGTCTGTTTTCTTACAACGTGACTATGAGGTTAGTAATGGGGCTGTCTTATTGATGCATCTCCATTGCTAACCTCGAGGCTTGATATCACCTGACAATACAAAGGTGATGTCAACCCCACAAATATGAACCCAACTTGCCACAGCCACAGGGCAAGTGAGAAGAGTAGGGCAAAGTGCAATAAGCCCATAATCGATGCATTTAATAGATGCGCCTTATCTGGGACTGCTGCGGGCTGCTATTTTTAAGCTGAGCGGGGATAACATTCATGGCCCCTTACCAGCCCCCAGTTGTCAGCTTTAGCTTGGCTGCCTTGTCAAAAATGGGGAGGACCCCACGCCATTTTTTAAAATTATTTATTTAAATAATTAAAAAAACAGCGTGGAGACCTCTCTATTCTTGATAACTAGCCTTGCTGAAGCTGACAGCTGAGGGTTGCCACCCCCATCTGTGAGTTTTGCCTGGCTGCTTGGCAAAAATACAGGGGAACCCACCCCGTTTTTTTTTATTACTTATTTACAGTGCAAGAGTGGCTGATAAATACTTTCATCCACCACTCCTGCTCTCATTGTTATTAGTGGCTGCAGGTATCGGATGATGGGAGCAGTAGTCCCATCAGCTGAGACTTTATACCACTCATCACAGCTGAGCACTCACACTGTCTTTTGACAGTGTGGGAACCGCTGCTCTCTGACCGACAGGGATGATTTTACCGCCAATCAAAAGCAGTGTTTTCCACGCTGCCATGCACATGACAGCGTGACAAACACCAGTGTTGGAGCAGCCGAACCCGAACAGTAACACGTACT
Organism: Oophaga pumilio; assembly: GCA_009801035.1. Classification (NCBI taxonomy): domain Eukaryota; kingdom Metazoa; phylum Chordata; class Amphibia; order Anura; family Dendrobatidae; genus Oophaga; species Oophaga pumilio. The sequence continues at coordinate 66,505 of VIAB01005514.1, read as the reverse complement.
TCCTGGTGATATCTGTGTTCGGTGTCTGTGCCCAAACAGTAGGTGTTCGGTACGGACACCAAACTTTATTGTTCAAGTTCGCCCATCTGTACTCATCACCTCTCAGGGCAGCCTGTTCCACTCATTGATCACTTATATTGTCAAAACATTTTTTCTAATATCTAATTTGTATCTGTGCTCTTTCAGTTCCAACCATTGCTTCTCGTGTTTCCATGTGCAAATGAGAATAAGGATGATCCTTCTACATTGTGACATCCCTTCAGATATTTGTAGACAGCGATTAAGTCTCTTTGTAGCCTTCCTTTTTGCAATCTAAACATTACCAGATCTCTTAACTGTTCCTCGTAGGACATACTTTGCAGTCCGCTCCCCATCCTGGTAGTCTCTTCTCTGAACTTGGTCCAGCTTTTCAATGTCTTTTTTAAAATGTGGTGTCCAAGACTGGGCTCAGTATTCCAGATGAGGCCTGACCAAGGTGGAGTACAGGGGGATAATTACTTTATGAGATAAAGCTTCTCTTAATACATCCAAGAACTGCGTTAACCTTTTTGCTGCTACATCACACTGTTGACTCATGTGCAGTATGTGATCTGCGATCTATTAGTATACCCCAGTCTTTTTCACACGTGCTGTTGCTTACTTCTATTCCTCTCATTCTGTAGATGTAATTTTTGTTTTTCTTGCTCAGATGTAGAATCTTTCATTTCTCCCTGTTAAATACCATTCTATTAGTGGCTGACCATTGTTCAAGCTTATCTAGACCATTCTGAATCCTTTCTTAAGCCCCGTCACACTAAGCGAGATTGCTAGAGAGATAGCTGAAGCGTCACCAATTTTGTTAGGCAACAGCTACCTAGCAAGCGATCTCACTTAGTGTGACATGCAGAGATGATCAGCCCCCCTGCTGGGTATCGCTGATCGTCGTTGAATGCCCTGGACCATTTTTTCATCGTTGGTCTCCCGCTGGCCAGCGCGCATCACTGCGTGTGACAACGGGAGACCAACGATCAGAGAGCTGGAAGCTGGTATCCAATGTACATATAGGGTAACTAAGCACTGCGCGGCACCTAGTTACTCGATATGTACC
>VIAB01005513.1:102338-113058 GCA_009801035.1 Oophaga pumilio | reverse complement strand
TGAGAAGGTGTGTCCAAACTTTTGGTCTGTACTGTATGATTTATCATTTCACGTTAATATGTCTCACAATAAAATAGTTTCTTGTATAGGGTCACTTTGTGTGTTTGTTTTCACTATATTTCACTTTAGATGCCCCTATCACTTTCACTTTATATAAGGAGGTTTTTTATATTTATGCACTCACTTATCATGATTATTTCATTCTCCTTTTTTTCACTTTTTAGTAGTCACTTGATTAAATATGGGCTGTGTTCAGCTGTTTTCTTTTAATTTCACTGTTCGGTGTTAGCCATTCAGCATCTCTCCTTGATAGTGCGCATGCGCGACTCTGTAGCTCCGTCCACTTCCGGGAGCACTCCATTACTGGATAACATGAGTTCCAGCATGCGTTCCACGGTGCGCTTCACCGGAAGTGAGGTCATCACAGTTGCACAGACAACCACATGCGTCGTTTACATCGTAGGAGTGGTTTGGAATTCGTCACTTCCCCTTATTGGTTAGCGATTGTGACATTGGTGCAATGGGGTATTTAATCTCTCCACCACTCTCCCAGACACGCCCCCGGAAGAAGCGACAGCGAAACGTGCGTTGGGGTGGGGATTACTCGCCAGCCTGTGCCACTTGGTGCCTTCAATATAGGTAAAATATTTATATTTCTTGATTTATGTGCTCTTTCATTGATTTCATCTATTGGGAGTGTTTTTTTGCGTGGTGATGGTCTGTCTTTTGCTATTGACCCTTCATGTGTGATATTAGAAAAGTCACCATTTATTTATTAAAAAGCATTAGGCTTATTTACCTTATGGAGACAATCTTTTTGTAAACAGAGCTGTTTAGATGGTAATGATAGTTTTTGTTGTATTAGCAGGACCTCATTTGCTTGCAGGGAAACAAGATTTGGTATATTGAGCACGGACATATTTTATAAAGCTGGCAACCATTTCCCCCTTCTGGGCATTTTGTTTATTATTTTTTAATATAAATGATTTTTGTGGATTTTAGTCATTGTGTTTAATAAAAAAGCTGTTTTTAAACTTTATATTTACTGGATCTCTTCTTTCAGCAAATTTAATATAAATCCGAGCATGTGTGATAACACCAAAATCGCATGCAGCATAAAAGTTAGCTAGTTAAAGACCGAGCCATTTACCCCCATTGCTGACCATACACATTTTATTTTATTTTTTTCCATAAATGTGGTTTAAAGAGCTGAATTAACATTTTTCTGTTAGGATAATCAAGCAATGTTTGCGTCTTTTTTTTTTTTTTTTTTTTTTGTGAGACCTATGCCTTCGTTTTTATGTCAATCATATTCTCCTTTTTTTTTTTATCTGGCAATATCCGTGGGAAAGAAAATAAGGGATGTGAGTTTCTGCTTTTTATTTTTTGGTACATTTCTTTATTACAACCTAGGCTCACTAAATACATTTAAACATGTTCCCTATTTTTTTATAATGATCTTTCTGTATCGTGCACTTTTTCTTGGTTTCACTTTTTTAAAATTATTTTTATTTTATGCACTGTAAGATCATAAAAGACCTTGGGTGGATTCTACAAAGCCTCCTTATTTATGTGGTTCAAAAGTAATTGGGCAAATTAACTAAATACCTTAAATAAAATGATTATTTTAAGACTTTGTAGAGAATCCTTTGCAGGTAATGACTGCCTGAAATCTGTGAACCATAGACATTACAAGACATTGGGTTTTCCTCCTTTGTAATTTTTAATACTATACTGCAGCTAACTTAAGTTGTTACTCGTTTGTGGGCCTTTATGCCTTAAATTTTGCATGTGAAATGCATGCTCAGTGGGGTTGAGATCTGATGATTGACTTTGCTATTGCAGAATTTTTGACTGCATGTTGTGGCAGCAACATCTTCCAAATGCCACACCTTGAACCAGTCTTATCCCTTATACCTACTTAAATGGGTTTTCCCACAAACCATACATCTTAGTTCTGGAATAAAAATAAGTTACACAATTAGATAGTTTTAAAAATAATGTTCCTGTGCTGAGATAATCTTATAAACGTTCCCCCGTTGTGTACTGTGTAATGGCTGTGTCTGACCGTGCAGGGACATGGTCTGTATGTACAAGAGCTCCTGGGCAGGGGAGGAAGCAAAAGTTTTACCTAAAAAGATTCATTTGCGATCCCCTTCTGTAATGTTTAACAATCTTGTGTCCTCCCCTGCCCAGGAGATGTGGTATGATCACACCATGTCCCAGCACAGTCAGACACAGCCATTTCACAGTACACAGCAGAGGCGCATTTATAAGATTATCTCAGCACAGGGACATTTTTTTTTAAACACATCCAAATGTAGAAATTATTATTATTCCAAGATCCATTGATCTTGTTGAGAGCAGCATGATATAGTGGCAGAGACTGATTTCAGTGTTGTCACTTGGTAGGCCGTGTGTTACGGTTTCAATGAAATCAGTGTTTTTTATCCACGACTGTGGAGTCAGTCGTAGAGTCTGAGTTGGTGTCCATTTTGGTGGATTTGGTATAAAATGGTCCGATTACTAAAATATATAATAAATTGGGTACAGTAGTACAATGTAGGATGTGCTGTAAATGTTTTCATAAGAATTTGGGAAAGTTATGAAATGTCCTATAAATGTCTGTTCTGTTCCTGACAGCATGCAAACCAGTAAGTGATACATCACTGGAATGAGGGTATCTGACCCTACATCATGCTGCTCTCAGATTAAATAGCAAAAACCTGCTGAAAATTCCTTTTATTTGTACATAAAAAAAAGTTTTATTTCAAATGCAAAGGAGTGCTCCCCGGTACCCCCTTGGCTTGGTCATGGGTTAGCAGTCGCTCCTGCTGTGAACTGATTAACCCCCGAGATGGATTTACGCCGTGGGACCTGACTGATTGCCGGACAGGTATGGGATATTGTTGTTTTTTAATTTTATATTTTTTACAGGAGATCGATGGCATCGATTAAGGAATGGCAGTATAATAAAGATGTAAACCTTTGTAGTGTATTCATTCATTAAAAGACTTTATTGTTACTGTGTGTTTATTTAACCATTTCTTTACTATAGGATTAGTAATGATTAGGTGTCTTATTGACACCAATGCATTACTAAGCCTGGCTTAACGCCACCTTACAATAGCAAGGTGGCATTAACCCTTTATTAACCCCGCTTGCCACCCCTACAAGGCAAGTGGGAAGAACCTGACAAAGCTCCAGAATAGACGCATCTAATAGATGCGCCTTTTCTGGGCAGCTGGGGGCTGCTGTTTTTAGGCCCCTTTCCAGCCTGAGAATAGCAGCCCCCAGCTGTATAGTTTTGCTGGGTTGGTTGAAAACCTAAGGGGGACCCCAGGTCGGGTTTTTCATTGATTCTCTCTGCTTGCTGTTGCCGGCAGAGCAGGGAGAATAATGACAAGCAGCTTCAGCACCACAGGCAGAGGACAGAGCTTATTGTAGCTGTCCGTGTGCACGGAGGACTGTGTGAACAGTTCTCCGTGTGCACGTGTTCATCATTTTTGCGGACCGTGCGCTCCCACGAACACTGACATGTCTCCGAGTTTTCCACATGGACACACGGTCCGTGAAAACACGCTGACATGTGCAGAGACACATTGATTTTAATGTGTCTACATGTCTCAGTGTCTCCAGTACGTGAGGAAACTGTCGCTACACGTATCGGAGCCACTGACGTGTGAAACCGGCCTAAGATAGGAGAAAAATAGCCCCAAAATTGTAGCAGCTTTTGTAAAAACTCCACACAACCTGCAAGGGTACATGCACCCACAACACTTGTGTCCATTTTCTGGAGTAAAAATGATTTTAACAATGACTGTAATATTTACGCCTTATAAATGATAGTAATTTGCACTTTTTTACATTGTTTTCTTGATTTTTGGCTTTTTTCCTCACAATGTGGATGTGATTTTCTGTATCTAGATGTTTCTGCCTACGGTAATTTAATTTGTGACTTTTCGAAGTGTTAGAAAAAAAAAGGTTAAAGGAAAAAGCATTTCCTTGATTTTGCACAAACTTCATCATCGTGTGTGCACTAGTTTGAATAATTTGGTGCAAGAAAAAAGACAATACTACGAGCCAAAAAAGAAAAAACACAAATGATGAATCTGGGCCTACATTTTCTTGAGTTCCGTTTACCAATAAAGGGTCATAATTGGATAGATGCTGAGTAGTGATGAGCGAATGTGCTTGGATAAGGTGTTATCGAGTGTCTTCGACGTGCTCAAAAAATATTTACAAGTCCCGGCGCCTGCGTGTCTCGCAGTTGTTGGGCAATCCCTTCATGTGTTGCATCTGTCGTACAGCCGCGAGACATGCAGACGCCGGGACTCTAACGTATTTTTTGAGCACGTCGAAGACACTTGGTTAGCGCCCGAGCGTGCTCTGATAACACCTTATCCAAGCATGTCCGCTCATCACTAATGCTGATCCAACGATGCCGTGACTGAGGGCGGAGTGATGGCAGCCACACAGGTAGGGCCACTTCAATAAATCTGACTAGTCCGAGGACCCCTACTTTACAGATGAGCGGGGCTGACATTTATTAGCCACATAGGGCATGTCTGGTGGGAATACACCTCGAATTCATCACTTTATAATGTCTGAGTTCTGGTCTAACAGTTCCCTTTTAATACAAGTAATGGGAACAATATAAGATGCCATTGTGATACTGTGCTGTCACTGACTCATTTCCCAGAAATGTAATGTCGTGTTAGTTTATTTTATTTTTTAATAGCATAGATACTGTCATTTTTCTGCTGCAATGAAGTCTTACCTGCTGATTTCTCCGTCTAGTCAATTAGTGCCATACAGATGGAAATCTGAGAAAGTCATGCTCTTGTAGTGACACCGTTGGCTTAGAAATGCCTGGTGCTGTCACTTGGGAGCCGTTACACTGTGACAGCATTGCATGGAGCATTTTCCCAGCTGGAGCCGCTGGCGTCACCTAGAAATTCTGTATTTCGTGTCACATATCAAGGCTGAGGATTTTTACTTCTAGGGCTATTACATCTTGTATGCACGCTGACATATAGTATTTTACGTGGGGCTTATTTGGTTTCCTCCATACATTATAAGTCAATTACATAAAAATACTGATAATGGAGAAATAAAAGCTTGTAATAGGTTACATGGGCTCACCACCTATTGTGTTTTAGTAGAAGCTTGGTCAGACTAGCACATGTTTTCTAAAAGTCAGCTATTTCTGTGGATTTGACGTGCTGTTGACAGCCATGTCTACCTGTTCACACTGTTGGATGATTAAGGGGTTTGTTTTTGTTTTGCAAAAAAAAAATGCCTAGAAACATACATTTGCATCTGAAGTACCATACAACCTGACGCAAACAAATAATGTGGTGAATCTGGACTTTGGAGGCCTCTACATTAACACACGCTTGTGGTCTCTACAATGCTCGAGTAGTTCTGGCTGTCACACACAAGTCTGCTGTACTCTATTTATTTGCATCAAACGGTACTGATAGTGTATGCATAACATTTTACTCCCCCATAAACTAGCTCTGATCCGTGATACGTGGCCTGGGAGTCTTCCCACCTGACCTCTCCATCCTCAGGCATATTTGCCTTTCTACTGATAATTTAGATAGCTAGTTCTTGCTAGAGAAGTGGTTAAGATCTCATGCAGACAGGCTACGACAGTGTAAAATAGCTGAACTTTCTGTGTGAGGCTGATGAGCCATGATGAAGACGCTGGTAAACCTCAAGTCGTGGAGTCAGAAGCCTAATTGGGTGCAGAGCAGTGGTGCTGGCCTGGGACGTCTCTCCTAGAGCTCTGCATTGTGCTGTTCCTCTGGAAATAAATGGACAACTGGACATGATGATGCTTGTTTTCAGTACGGTGTTTCCCGACATGTTGTGGGATTGTGCAGCCAGTCTGCTGATTCATACGTTTCTGGGAGGCAATACCAGGAAACCATATTTGCAGAAATCCTAAAAAATGAACTAACTTCATGTGAATATAAATATTTATTAAAGCAAACAACTTTTTCAGGATAGATAAAGGGTGAGAAAGGGGCTATAGCTGCGTGACAACCCCTCATAGCTTCGTTGTTGCCCAGCCGCTTTCCTAGAAACCGATACAACCAAGCTACTGAAAGGAATTATGGGGTTTTATGTTTTACAATTGATTTTTTTTTAAAATATTTTTGACCTTGTGGCAGAGTCTTAGATTTACACATGGTTCAATGCTACCCATGTCCAATCATTATTTATGATGGAGGTCAAAGCTGCTGTTTCTATATATATTTTTTTGTATTGAAACTACCGTATATTAATAGCCTGTAAGTATTTTGGGATTTCATTGTGGACATTCAGCAGCTTGAAGTAACGGGCTTTTTCCAAGTCTTATTCTAGCTTTCTTTAATATTCTGTAGCATATGTATTTTTTAAAGTTGTTCTTCTTTCTATAAATTCTTGGAGTTTTTTCAGATTACTAAATAGGGCTATGGGTCAAAATGGGAACATATTGCAGTTCAGTTTGTATCTTAGATTCATGATAGCATGGCTAAAATATTCTGAACGTCATGGTTAGTTGCTGTGAGAGGTTTGTTAGTTGCACCATTAAAAAAAATACAGTAAATAAAGCAGAGAAGGGGCGTTAAGCAGAAAAATTAGAATGTTACTAATATAAATTATATATATGCTCGTACATACATACACATTCTTATGTTTTTTTGCCCCATGTTAAAAACATGAATAATGAGATTCAAGACTATCATGATAAAATGTAATGTCTGTTGAGAATTCTATAATTTATTACTGTATTGGAAATGATTTCACGTTCTAGAATAGCAGAATGTGACCCAAATAATTTCTCTATGCTTACAACACTAGATTGTTCTCCCCAAAATCATGTGGTCTCGGTGTTCAGTACATGCAGAATTAACCTTGTGTGCCATCACAACCTGGTGTTAAAACTGCATTGATGTGCAGCTGTCATCCCCCGAATGATGACACCCAAGGGCTCTTTTTCCTCAGTTTGTTGCCTCCAGTAGCTCTAAAGCTGTTGGTTGAACAAGCTCAGATGCACCTAATGACCCTGTCTAATAAAACATAGACAGCCAGTTTGTAGAACAGTTCAGCTGTGCTATTCTGAATATGCCACTGATACTTACCAAGTCATATTGCATGGCTCGTTAAAGGACTCTGTCACCCCATTTTTCGACTATAAAATATGGCCACCGCCATCAGGGGCTTATCTACAGCATTTTGTAATGCTGTAGATAAGCCCCCTATGTAACCTGAAAGAGAAGAAAAACTAGTAATATTATGCTCACCCAGGGGCGGTCCGAGATCCGGTCCGGTCCGATGGATGTCGCGGTCCGCCGCCTCCCATCTTCTAGCGAAGACGTCCTCTTCTTTGCCTCCCGTCGCGGCTCCGGCGCAGGCGCACTTATGTGCCCTGTTGAGGGCAGAGTACTGCAGTGCGCAGGCGCTGGGAAAGGACAGAGAGGTCTGGCGCCTGCGTGCTGCAATACTCTGCTCTGCCCTCACCGGGGCAGAGCAGTGCGCCTGCGCAGGAGCCGCGACAGGAAGCAAAGAAGAGGACTTCTTCGCTAGAAGATGGGAGGCCACGGACCGCGACACCCATCAGACCGGACCGGATCTCGTACCGCCCCTGGGTGAGTATAATCTAACTCGTTTTTCTTTTCTTTCAGGTTACATAAGGGGCTTATCTACAGAATTACAGAATGCTGTAGATAAGACCCTGATGGCGGTGCTGGCAGCTGATATTCAAAAAATGGGGTGACAGATCCCCTTTTTAAGGGTTGATAGTGACTTGTAGGATTGCTGCTGCCAACAAGTGGCACTATAGATTTCAAGTCCTCTTCCTCTCTGAAGATGCAGATTGTATATTGATACCAATCAGATCTCCTACTTTGCACTGACGAGGGCCAATAGGCCGAAACACCGTGTCTGTAAATTGAGATACTGATTTGGCTTTTATCCTAAGTCATATTACAAGACTCGTTAAAGGGTTGATTGTGACTTGTAGGATCGCTACTTCCAATAGGTGGCGCTATAGAGTTCAAGTCCTCTTCTTTTTCTCTTAAGATGCAATTTGCATACTGATACCATATGCATTTAACCTAATGACCCTGCCTAATTAGTTAAAAACAGATGCACCTATGACCCTGTCTAATAAAACATTCCCCAGAATCTCACTGCATCCTCATCGTCTTGACAGCCAATTTGTAGCACATTTTAGCTATTCCACGCTATGCTCAACTCCGCTATGTGTGGAGGGAGAGTAGGATAATGTTACATAGAGTTCTGTGAAGCCTAAATGAACCGTGGAATTGGTAAATTGTAATGAATATTGGGCAAATAATGGTTCAGTTACTACATAAAATAAAAATCATTGATTACCTCCTCATGTAAATAAAAATTGCGAATATTGAGATCTGTCTATATTTCTCAGGAGGCACACAGGAGAGCAGAGGGAGAGGCCTGCAGCACTAGGGAGAAGCAAGGTGCGGCTGGGAAATGTATCTTTAGCTGATAAGAATAGCACTGCCCATTGAGCTCAGAAGCTGAGCGCACAGTGGGGAAGAAGCGATGAAAAGACAGTTACAAAAAATTGGATCCAGGTGGATAAAACACGTAAGGTGAGCTGCACTGCTGGAGTGAAGCGTTTCTTCAACAATGATGGTGATGATAAAAAGATTTTCCACTACAATGTGATTCATCTGCATAACAGCGTCTTTAGCGAAAAAAAACAAATGTCCTACTTGTATTTTTTTCACTAGATGAAGACGCCGATACAGTGTTGAAACGCGTTATGAATAAAAAAATGTTTTCATTGTTGAAGAAACGTTTTACTCCAGCAGCACAGCCCACCTTACGTGTCTCATCCATCTGGATCCAATATCTCCTGGAGGATTTACCCGCCAGCAGCAGCTGTTTTTCTTCGGGCCTGTCACAGCGCCATCAGGTGAGCGTAACCAGCACTCTCCTACTCTCCCTCCATAAGGTATCACCCGCTCTCCTCCCCACTCCTAGAGTTATTCAGAGTTGCACGGAAGAAGTCTATAATATGGAGCTTGTACTGAATAGTAACAGTTGTTATGCAAATATTTAGATAATTTGCCATTGTGTCAGTGACTCCTTAATGTACAACTAGAGTTATTCATTTATTTATTAATGTTTTTTTATAAATTATTGCGTAATGACATATACATTTATCTATAAACCTTTCCTTGCTCTCCACACCTTTGGGGAATGGTGTACACTAATATTCGTCATCTACTTATCCTACACAAAGCGCGTCATTGCGCTTCCACCCACTGTGCAATGCATGCTGCCAGTAGTCAAGCTCAATGTCTCACTATCAAAGCCATGAAAGCCCAAGCTTCACAGTTGTCACAAGAGCAAAGTGACGGCCTTGTGACCTCTTATAGCGCAGGTTCCTTTCCATGGTGGTATTTGAAGTTTCTTTTTTTCATTCTGGGAGAGAGCTACTTTGTATGCTTTCTTCATTGCTTATTGCCTGTTAAACTTCATACTCGGCTGTTCCCTTTAAGGAGATCAATATAAAGCAGTTATTCACAATTAGAAAAAATAATATCCCAGTTATATTAACCAAAAAATAGCAGCAAAGGGACAATTAATTAAAACTTAACATTTAATCACAAAGTTTTAAAATCCGGACACACATATACTTAGAACCATCCTGATTCACAGATTAAGAGGATATTGATATATTCAGGAAAGATAAGCCAATACCATTGACCCAAAATTTATATATAATTAGGAGAATAATATTAATTCAGATCATATGCCAGATTAACCCTGCACCGCTAGAGTTTGATTTAAATTGTCTGAAAACATACAGGATGCGAGTATGACGGATTAGAACAATCTCACCCATCCACAAGGACACCACTTTCTTATATTATCCCCTTTAAAGGGAACCATCAGGACACCTTCATGCCAGAACCAATGGAGCCGCTTCCCGACGCGTTTCCTCCATCATGGATTCATCAGGGGATATGGCGGTATAAACAAAGGTGCATACATCTCTCTAATGCACTGGGTCCGTCTCTCATGAGAGATCTATAAGAAAGTGGTGTCCTTGTGGATGGGTGAGATTGTTCTAATCTGTCATACTGGTATCCTATATGGCATATGATCTGAATTAATATTATTCTCCTAATTATATATAAATTTTGGGTCAATGGTATTGGCTTATCTCTCCTGAATATATCAATATCCTCTTAATCTGTGAATGAGGATGGTTCTAAGTATATGTGTGTCCGGATTTTAAAACTTTGTGATTAAATGTTAAGTTTTAATTAATTGTCCCTTCCCTTTAAGGAGAACCTGCATTTAACCCACATTGCCTCGAGTGTTACCGGCAGCCGGTCAGACTCTGTTGTACTCTGAAGACGGGCAAACACTGCAAATCAGGCTCTGTTCGTTAGTTTTCTGACTTGACATTTATCATGGTGATATTGTAGGACACTTATTTACTTATTTTCATTCATATATCCGTGGTGCATGTGCATGTTATATCTGTATTGTTTTTTTTTTTCACGGATTCCTCACGTACCCATTATAATCTGTGAGTGCTATTCAAATGTCCGTGCGACACAAATTGAGACTGGTCAGTTTCTTTTTTCCTGCAACACGGATGACCGGAGCCACTACAAGTCTATAGGAGCATGAAAATCAATTGTGTGTGTATGTACCGTATATA
>VIAB01005513.1:73164-86383 GCA_009801035.1 Oophaga pumilio | reverse complement strand
AGTGCTTAGTCCATTAACATACCATTAGTTTTTGAGAGTGGCTTTGGATGGTATTTTTCATTTCTGAAAATTATCATTCAAGGTGAATGATAGATACAGGTTCTTCTCACAAAATTGGAAAATTAGAAAATCATCAAAAGTAAATTTATTTCAGTTCTTCAATACAATGAAGTGAAACTCATATATTATATAGTCATTACAAACAGAGTGATCTATTTCACGTGTTTATTTCTTTTAATGTTGATGATTGTGGCTTACAGCCAATGAAATTCCAAAAGTCATTACCTCAGTAAATTAGAATACTTTATAACACCAGCTTGAAGAGATTATTTTAAAATCTGAAATGTTGGCCTACTGAAATGTATGTTCAGTAAATGCACTAAAAACTTGCTCAGGGTTCCTTTTGCATCAATTACTGCATCAATGCGGCGTGGCATGGAGGCGATCAGCCTGTGGCACTGCTGAGGTGTTATGGAAGCCCAGGTTGCTTTGATAGCGGCCTTCAGCTTGTCTGCATTGTTGTGTCCGGTGTCTCTCATCTTCCTCTTGACAATACCTCATAGATTCTCTATGGGGTTAAGGTCAGGCGAGTTTGCTGGCCAATCAAGCACAGTGATACTGCTGTTTTTAAACACGGTATTGGTACTTTTGGCAGTGTGGACAGGTGCCAAGTCCTGCTGGAGAATTAAATTTCCATCTCCAAAAAGCTTGTTGGCAGAGGGAAGCATGAAGTGCTATAAAATTTCCTTGTAGACGGCTGCACTGACTTTGGTTTTGATAAATACATTGGACCTACACCAGCAGATGACATGGCTCCCGAAACCATCACTGATTGTGGAAACTTCACACTAGACCTCAAGCAGCTTTTGGATTGTGGCCTCTCCACTCTTCCTCCAGACTCTGGGACCTTGATGTCCAAATAAAATGCAAAGTTTAGTTTCATCTGAAAATAACTCTTTGGACCACTCAGCAACAGTCCAGTTCTTTTTCTCCTTGGTCCAGGTAAGACACTTCTGGCATTGTCTATTGGTCATGAGTGGCTTAGCACAAGAAATGCGACACTTGTAGCCCATGTCCTGGATACATCTGTATGTGGAGTCTCTTGAAGCAATGACTCCAGCAGCAGTCCACTCCTTGTGAATCTCCCCCAAATTTTTGAATGGCCTTTTCTTAACAATCCTTTCAAGGCTGCCTTTTTCCCGGTTGCTTGTGTACCTTTTTCTACCACACTTTTTCATTCCACTCAACTTTCCATTAATATGCTTGGATACAGCACTCTGTGAACAGCCAGCTTATTTAGTGATGACCTTTTGTGGCTTACCCTCCAAGTGAAGTGTGTCAATGACTGCCTTCTGGACATCTGTCAAGTCAGTAATCTTCCCCATGATTATGGAGCCTGCTGAAACAGACTAAGGCCGGATTCACATGTCCGTTTACTTCCAGTACCGGAAAAACCGGTACCGGTGATGTCCATGTGTTATACTTGCGGCACACGTGTGGCAATTGTGTACCGCATTAGTACCACACAGACGGCCACCGGGAAAGAAGCGCTACAGTAAGCGCTGTTCCCCGGCGACAGGTGCTGAAGACTGCTCTCCTCATTCTCCCCTGCTCTGCCGACGATCGGCGTGATCAGTAGAGAATGATGAGTTATATTAAAGTCAGAACGATGACAGCAGGTGGGGGTTTTTGGGACTGTTACTCCCATGATCCAACACCTGCTGCCGCTAATAACCGTGACAGCAGGAGCTGATGATCGGGGTATTTCTCACCCGCCTCCTGCGGTATAACTACATAAATTAATGAAAAACCCGGTGTGTTTCCCCCCCTATTTTCCTTTACCAACCAGGCAAAACTCACAGCTGAGGACTGTATCTCTCCGCTTCAGCAAGGTTGGTTTTCAAGAATAGAGGGGTCTCCACGCTGTTTTTTTAAATATTTAAATACATTTTTTTAAAAAATGGCCTGGGGTCCCCCCCCATTTTTGACAGCCAGCCTTGCTAAAGCTCCCAGCTGGGGGCTGTTATTCTCAGGCTGGTAAGGGGCCATTGATATAGCACCCCCCCAGCCTAAAAACAGCAGCCCGCAGCTGCCCAGAAAAAGCACATCTATTAGATGCACCAATTCTGGCGCTTTGCCTGCCTCTTCCCACTTGCCCTGTAGCGGTGGCAAGTGGGGTTCATATTTGTGGGGTTGATGTCACCTTTGTCTTGTCAGGTGACATCGAGCCCCGAGGTTAGTAATGGAGAGATGTCAAAAAGATGCTCACATTACTAACCCCATAGTCACATTGTAAGAAAATACAGACACCCAGAATAAAGTCCTTTAATTGAAAAAATGACAGACTATTTTAATATTCTCAATTAAACCATACTTACGACCTCGCCTTATTTCACCAAAGCCCTCGTTCTCCTGCAATAAAAATCAAATGAAAAACCAACAATATACCATAGCTGTCGGTCATTCTGTCCCACTCTGTAATCCATGTCTGGGGATAATTAGTTTTCAACCTGGACGGTGCCAAGATGCAACCATCCCGGCTGAGAACCACTGGTGAATGAGATGCTGCAAGCACAGCCTCAGTGACTAGCGGTGTCGTCACTGAGGCTGAATTCCCAGCCAACTTGAACTGCGGTGACCTCATCACTGACTTTTTCCCACCGTCCTGAGGTCACCGCAGTTCAGGCCGGCTGGGAACCTCAATGATGTCACCGCTTGTCAATGTTGCTGCGCTCGCTGCAGCTCATTCACCAGTGGTTCTCAGCCGGGATGGTCGCATCTTGGCACCGTCCAGGTTGAAAACTATTTAGCCCCCAGAGATGGATTACGGCGTGGGACAGAACGACGGACAGGTATGGTATATTGTTGTTTTTTTATTTTTATTACAGGAGAACGAGATCTTCGGTGGAATTAGGCGAGGTCATAAGTATGGTTAAATATTACCCCACTTGTCACCGCTACAGGGCAAGTGGGAAGAGCCGGGCAAAGCGCCAGAATTGGTGCATCTAATAGATGTGTCTTTTCTTGGCAGCTGTGGTCTGCTGTTTTTAGCCTAGAGGGAGCCTATATCATTGGCCCCTTACCAGCCTGAGAATACCAGCCCCCAGCTAGGAGCTTTAGCAAGGCTGGTTGTAAAAAATTGGGGGGACCCCATGTTGGTTTTTAAATTATTTATTTAAATAATTAAAAAACAGCGTGGGGACCCCTCTAACCTTGATAACCTACCTTGCTGAAGCTGACAGCTGAGGGTTGCAGCCCCCAGCAGTGAGTTTTGCCTGCTTGGGTAAGGAAAATAGGGGGGAACCCACGCCGGGTTTTTCATTCATTTATTTAGTTATATCGCAGGCTGTGGGTGAAGAATACCCCGATCATCCGCTCCTACTGTCACTGTTATTAGCGGCAGCTGGTGTTGGATGATGGGAGTAATAGTCCCAAAAGTTCCCACCTGCTGTCATCGTTCTGAATTTAATATACGATAACTCTCATCATACTCCCCTGCTCGCTCCGATCATCGGCAGAGCAGGGGAGAACGATGACAGCCGTCTTCAGCACTCGGCGCTGGGGAACAGCGCTTACTGTAACGCTTCTTCCCCTATACCGATGAGTGTCACACGGATGACATCAATGTGTGTTCTCCCTGTGCACGTGTGCTGGACGTTTTGCAGCCCGTGCTGACGGTAAAAAATGGACATGTCTACGTGTGGAAAAACACTGACATGTGCACAGACCCATTCATTTGAATGGGTCTACGTTTGTCAGTGTCTCCGGTACGTGTGAAAACTGTCACCACACGTACTGGAGAAAGGGATGTGTGAAAGAGGCCTAAAAGACCTTTTTAAACCATTAGGAAGGTTTTGCAGGTGTTTTTTTGTTAATTATTCTAATTTACGGAGATAATGACTTGTGGGTTTTCATTGGCTGTAAGCCATAATTATTATTATTATACATTTATATAGCGCCATTTATTCCATGGCGCTTTACATATGAAAAGGGAAAATATAGACAGGTACAATAAACATGTGCTAGACAAGGGACAAACAAGTACAGAAGGAGAGAGGACCCTGCCCGTGAGGGCTCGCAGTCTACAGGGATGGGTGAGGATACACTAGGAAAGGGTAGAGCTGGTCATGCGATGGTTCAATAGACTGAGGATCATTGCAGGTTGTAGGGTTGTCGGAACAGGTTGGTCTTCAGGTTTTTCTTGAAGGTCTCCGTTGTTGGTGAAAGTCTGATGTTTTGCGGCAGGGAGTTCCAGAGTATGGGGGAAGCCCGAGAGAAGTCTTGTATGCGGTTGTGGGAAGAAGAGATGAGGGGGGAGTCGAGAAGGAGATCTTGAGAGGATCGAAGGTTGCGTGTAGGTAGGTAGCGGGAGACCATGTCACAGATGTATGGAGGAGAAAGGTTGTGGATGGCTTTGTATGTCATGCACACGGTCCGCCACACGGTAGTCCGGGGTATCACGGCGTGTGATCCCCTCCGTGCCGCAAATGTGACGAAAACGCGCACACACACGACGGCTGCTGCCGTCCGACCCAATAATCTGCAGGGATTTATAATTATCATCAACATTAACAGAAATAAACACTTGAAATACATCACTATGTTTGTAATGACTATATAATGTGAGATTCACTTTTTGTATTGAAGAACTGAAATAAATGAACTTTCTGATATTCTAATTTTGTGAGAAGCACCTGTACTTTAGCTGCATTTTTCATAATGTGACATAATAAAGTGTAGTTTTTTTTTTATTTCCTAGCTGACATCTCTGTGGAGCAAAAGGTGATTATTTAATCGTCCAGCTTCTGGCCCTGTAACTCCTCATTTTCTCATCAGGCTGTACCTGATATCCTCCCAGTCCATCACAGAGAAGTGCTCTATTTCCTCGAATCACTTTTATGCACAGTGATTGGTTAATGGTTGGAGAGATTAGATTATTTATGCTAAAAGTAGAAATGTATATTCATTACAGTCGGAAAGCATCCTGGGTGGTCTGGACATGCTGCAGAATATGGAGTCATGGATGAAAGCTGATTGTTAACCAGAGTTTAGGGGTATACTTGCCAATATCTTGGAACAAGTTGTTTTTGGGCAAGTTTTTCCTTCTCTTACATATTACTTACAGATGTGTGCATCTCTGTACATTTTTTGATGGAACATCTTATTCCACACATTATCCTCTTGTTGAAATGGATACTCGGGAGAATTCTGTGCATCTTTTCATGGAGAATCTTCACGTTCCTCCTGCCCTGTCCGCAGACTACCAAACTACATTCTGTTCCTCGATAAATGACACGCCACTGAATGCGGGTGTCTGTCACTACTCTCTGCCAATCGATTCCCTTTAGAGTGAACTGTTGTCTATGAGAGGAATCTTCTGTGAATAAAAGCTTTGGTAATGTCATACCTTCACAATATAGCTGTATATAAAAATTCAGATTGCACAAGGATGTATCGCTCTCATTTTTGAAAGATTTATTTTTTTTTCCTATATCGCCAACATCTTCCACATCACTTTACAATTCAGAGGGAAAATGTACAATTAAGTTATAACTCAAGAACATTCAGTGTCACCCTGGGAAATAACACTAGCAAAAATTGCACAAATCAAAATTATAGTGAAGTAATAGAATATATCCCTGTGATGAGACAAACGCGAATCGCGGGGCCCCTTGGCACCCGCAGTTTGCACTTTTTCGTAGGTGACCTTTTTCAGCTGTCACTCAGATGCACATGCACTTTGCTGATACATTGTTTACTGCTAGCTAATGAATATATGGGGATTACATGATTGCTTAGTTAGGGTATGTGCCCATGATCTGTAGTTGCTGCGGGTTTGACACTGCGTACTTGTGCAGCATCAAACCTGCAGTGGCCAGCTGTTAAAGCATAATGGATGGGATTTCAAAAAATCCCATGTCCAGATGCGTCCACAGACGCCCGCGTCTCACTTGCAGAGACTGACATATGCATCTTTCCAAACCGCAGCATGTCAATTTCTCTTGCAGAGACTCTAGTACTAGAATGTATTGAAGGCGGTGTATCCGCATGGTTCAGCGAAAAAGCGCTGCGTTCAAAGCGCTGCTACTTCCAGATCGTGGGCATCCGGCCTTAGGCTGGTAGGCAATTGGAATTACTATAGCTTTTCCCCCTCTATTACTTGTCTAAAACTTTGGTTTGTGCAATACAACTGATTTATGCCTGTGTTCTTACCTAGAGTGACATTGTATCATTGTTCACCTTTTTTATTTTTTTATGTGATTTTTGTAAAATATACATATTAATATACATATAAATATACATGTATATATGTATATGTTGTGTATATATAATTTGAAGTCAGCACTCCAATTTTTCAGTTATTGAATGTTAGTCTAAAAAGTGTGGTTGTTAGAGCACTTTTGAAACTCTGGATACTGGGAATTAACTTAATTGCCAGGGTTAATGCAATCCACAAAACTGGTGCAGTAGGAGAGAAGTCCTAGATACTGTCGTTTGAAGCCCGCATAGAGGATGTTAGACTTGGAATGTTATAGAATGGAGAGGACAGATTAAGATGGTAGAGATGAGGGAGGAAATTTAGGGTTGTGCAAAACTGTGGAGAACTTTTGTGGGTAAGAGTGAAAAGTTTACATTACTGTGTAGCAGATTGACAACCAGTGCAAAGACTGGCATAGAGTGGCAACATCAGAGTAGAGGTTGGACAGAAATATAATCTTGCCGGCTGCATTCAGGAGACTTTGGAGAGGTGAGGATTTAGTAAGATGGAACCCAATTAGTAGAGAGTTGCCGTAGTCCAGTCAAAATGAGTTTTTGCAGAATGAATGTATGGAAAGGTCTAAGGGGTTATGTTTCTGCTTGTGGAGAGTGACATACCAGCTCTGGCTTGTCGAGGAAAGAAGGCTTATTCGCCTGCGAATAAGCCTCTTTCCCTTGACAAACCAGAGTTGGTATGTCACTCTCCACAAGGAGAAACCTTAGACCTCAGTCCAGAGCCTCTCATACAGCCAAATCAGTTCTCATACTTTGCACTGACGAGGACCAATAGCCTGAAACACCGTGTCTGCAAATTGAGATTCTGATTTGGCTTTTATCCTAAGTCATACTGCAAGACTGATTAAAGGGTTGATTGTGACTTGTAGGATCGCTGCTTCCATCAGGTGGCGCTATAGAGTTCAAGTCCTCGTTTTCTTGGTATGGAAAGGTCAAGTTCTAGAGATGTTTTAGAGGTGCAGGTGACATGAGAGAGGAGTGATCTGATATAAGGCATGAATTACAAATCTGAATCCAATATAACCTCAAGAAATAAATGCTCTGCTATCTTTTCTCTCAATATAAAGGAGTAAGTTGTCTTTGCTTTCAATTAAAGGCACTAACTGTTTGTTTATTTCTACTATTTCATTATGCTTCTTCACAGGCAAAATTTACTGTTCTTTAACTATACCTCGATATGTTAGTACCGTTTTGGTAGAGAAAAAAGATGAATTGTATGGTAGTGTTATCTTAACTGACAAACATAACAATCTAATGAGTAAACCTAAAGAGTAAAGACATTAGCCATAAACAATTTTTGGAACCTTTTATTACACCTCTACAACCTGTGATGTGTATGCTTGTCACAGGTCCCGTGTAGTGTGGATCTGCATCTGCTCCATACATGGCAGGTGCCAGCTGTGTTCTGCAGTCTGTATTGGCCTCTAATGGCAGTGTGCAGAGCTTGTGCAGGGACTGCAGTGTGCGGAGCTTGTGCAGGAGGCGGTGTGCGGAGCTGGTGTGTGGAAGTTGTGTGCAGTGCTGGTGCAGGAGGCAGTGTGCAGTGCTGGTGCAGTAGGCGGTGTGCGGAGGTGGTGCGTGGAAGCTGTGTGCGGAGCTGGTGCAGTAGGCAGTGTGCGGAGCTGGTGCGTGGAAGCTGTGTGCGGAGCTGGTGCAGGGATTGCAGTGTGCGGAGCTGGTGCAGTAGGCGGTGTGCGGAGCTGGTGCGTGGAAGCTGTGTGCGGAGCTGGTGCAGGGATTGCAGTGTGCGGAGCTTGTGGAGGAGGCGGTGTACGGAGCTGGTGCAGGAGGCGGTGTGCGGAGCTGGTGCAGGGACTGCAGTGTGCGGAGCTTGTGGAGGAGGCGGTGTACGGAGCTGGTGCTTGGAGGAGGTGTGCGGAGCTGGTGCAGGGACTGCAGTGTGCGGAGCTGGTGCATGGAGGAGGTGTGCCGAGCTGGTGCCTGGAGAAGGTGTGCCGAGCTGGTGCAGGTTGCATAGAACGAAATGTCATTTCGGTGCCATCCAGTAGCTACAGTCTCACCTCACACCCGGGCGGGAGCAGATTACAGTTATTGCCAAGTTGTTTTATGTCATAAGGCTGGAAATTCCCAGCGTTGTGCCACACCACACTGAAATCGAAGTGACACTTTGCAGCAGTGGATGTAATGACCCCTATGGTGTCACGTACCAACCTGTGACATACTGCGACAGAGTTGCATATCTTTGCAAATGTGTTGGATTGCTGGTCACAAGTCGAACGTACGCCACAGACTTGCTATAGACTTGAATGCAAGTTGCGTGCAACATGTTTGAATTGTTCAACTTGGCTGTTATATTTACCGCTAAATTAGTCGTGTAACAGTAAATTGCAGTCAGACAGATTTTTGGGTCGCCTGTGATGGAGCTGTGTAGCCCTAGCATAATGGGATAACACAAAGAGTAATGTTAGTTACTAATGGAAGAAGAGTACAGAGACAGGGTGGGAAATGGCGCCAGGATTTTTTTTGTGTGAACTACAAATTGAAACTTAGTGTTTAAATTCACTTGAAATGTCAAATTTTTGGAAATTTGACTGAATCTGGCTCCTCCTCAGATTGCTCCATTCATCTCTAATTACCGTATATTTATAAATCAAATCTTATATTTGCTTGTACTGGTGAGTTATGCCAACTTTGTTGTACAGGACAGTCTATTTAAACGTACTCATGCATGGTTTTAAGTCCTCAGCTATGTTTTGCAGGCATGCAATTACCGTATATATTTTCCTTTACGGTAAGAAAGCAGGAAGTTTTCTTTAAAAAAAAAAAAAAACAATAAAAAATATAAAAATTCTATGTAACTACTGAAATTGGTTGCTGGTTGTAATTCAGGGAAAATATAAACTGAATAATTATATGCAAAAGGAAACATTTGTGTGAGTGGCTAATAAAGGGTGTATTTCTTGAAAGGGATAATTGCATTTTTGGGAGAAATTAGCCAATGCAAATTTGAATTTCAAAAAATTGTATTTGCGGCTAATCGCAGGTACTTCAATTGCCCTGAAAAGACATGTATAACACTCTTGCAAGTATGCAAATCGCATATTAACTTGCAGACTTTTTCTGAGCCTGGACAATCCTTTTAAAACGCACACCTCAACAAGAAATATGGTGCCAGAATGTGGCACAATAAATTCATTCCTCAACACTGAAATTGCAGCATAAAGAAGGAAAGTCATGGAATTATATCAATCACAGGATCAAACATGTTATTGATATGCAAATAATGAAAAAATAGACCAAAATATCGAAACATCTCAATTTAATCAGCATTGTGCATGAGTTCCCTGCACAGAAATGCTTGTACTTACAGACCTCGGCATACTATCAATGACGTTTTTAATGTCCAAGGAGCTTATTTCACATGAAAAGAGGCGTTACCAGTGTGAGACATGTAATGACTGACAGTCCGCTCTCCTGATCTACATGTCTCTCACACTGGCAACTCCCCCCCATTAATTTATAATATTTAGAAGCAGATTCTCTGGGAAATCAGTGTCCAGCCCATAGATCTTATCAGCTCATTTTTGTGGTAAAAACATGGCTTTTTCTGGAATTAGACATCGGATTACAAACATGAAGGTACAGTATCATTTTATTCAGCCTCCTTTGACCGACATCCCCATATAGACGGTTTAGGTGGCTTGATCCTACTGCCAATTAGGGCATGCTGAGAGGAGTCATTTCCTAAATATTACATTAATAGTTAATTCAGTACTGATCAGACTCCGTCAGTGACAGAAAAAACCTTTACAGTCGTAGTCTTCTCTGGTAGTTGTTTTTTCTGTTCTCCATGTGACCTCCTCTGATCAGACTGCCTAGCAGTCTTTTGCCTCCTCACTTCATCTGCACATCTTTGCATTTTTCTAAGAGTGCACACTCAACAAATTCTGACAGTTATGGGACGGCTGGCGTTAGTCTGCAACTTTAGCTAAAGATCGCACTGCCTTTTTGCTATATTGCAGTGAATTCAACCACCAGCATGACCCCATTTACTAATGCTGCAAAACCTCCAGTATCACTTCGACAAAAAAGTCAGATGTTGTGGTAACATATTACGTGAGCAGATAATGCACGATTGGGGCATGGAGGTATCAAAACAAAACCCCATTATAAATTTATACACCATCCCAAAATTCAAATCACAGATCATAGCACAAAATCAATTCACTGTAGAGTTGACAAGTCCCAAGAAAGAATTCAGACCCCCTCCCCCCAATTAATTCGGGCTTCAAAACATCAGATCCAAAGTACGGTAGATCCCACAATAAAACTGTACACCAGACCCATCTTTAAAATAATAAACCCCTACATTTATTCAAGTAAATTAGGATACCAGATGCTAACATTAATGCAAAATCTGTATATAAATTAATACTCAAAGTGAAACCCCAAATTTTGAACCTGTCCTAATGCGGACCCCAATAGCTCCTCTAAAAAAAAATTCAACCGCACCTCCACTCCCCCAGATTAGATTGGTATGGACCCCTGGCACTAAATTCAGACTTCAGATATTTCAGACCTCAAACCTGTTTTTTCTCCTCTTCAGTAACAGGTACATGACTTTGATTGTGTAACATCAACGTCGTGAAGGTCCTACATGCCTTCTAGTTGCATCTGTGTCATGATTTACATAGAACTAATTAGAAACCATGCAATTTTGGTGAGTTGTACTTATTCCAGTTTCCTTTTTTATATTAGGTCCTGGTGTCATTCAAAAGCTACATGAGGGTCCTGGAGAAATGGGGAAACCTGTTGTCCTGCCTAAAGAAGATCAAGAGAAGATGAAAGAAATGTTTAAAATTAATCAGTTCAATTTAATGGCTAGTGAGATGATTGCACTCAACAGATCTTTACCAGATGTCCGGCTGGAAGGGTAAGTGAGATGCAATATTTAGTAGGTGTAAAACCTGTGAAAGTTAAAAAAAAAAAAAAACATTCAGAAGATGGTCTGCCAGATGCTCATTAGACATCATACAATACGGCTTGTAGATTGCCTTAGTTCCCTCTCCACATATGTACCGTATACATCATAGCACCTATAAATAAAAGTTAAATGGAGAACCTATATAACAATATTCACACAAAGTAGGCAACTCCATAATCTTTGCAGACTTCTGAAACCAAGCTGTGGTAGGTTTGGGTATTCTTGATATCATTGTCCTGCTGAAAGTTCCGTTGATGCCCAAGCTTCAGATTCCTCACAAGAGACATGACTTTTCCTCCTAGGATTTCCTGATACTTCATTGAAACCATCTTGCCACTAAAAAGGCTGCACTTTTCCTGTGATAGAGGAAGAGAAGCCGCTCCAGAGTATCATTGAGCCATGGCCACCACTTCACTCACTCCACACTTCCTCCTCCAGACACACGGTTGATCTAGAAGTCCAAAAAGTTCCAGTTTTGTATCAGCGATCTCCAGAACAAGATTTACTTTTATTTTGTTTTCCTCTCTTATACAGTGCCGTTAACTACACAGCACTTTACAGAAATCATCATCACTGTCCCCATTGGGACTTACAATCTAAATTTCCAATCAGTCTTTGGAGTGTAGGAGGAAACCGGAGGAAACCCACGCAAATACTGGAGAACATACAAACTCCTTGCAGATGTTGAATTTGAAACAAGACCACAGCGCTGCAAGGCAACAGTGCTAACCACTGAGCCATCTTACTACCTAAAATTAGTATGTGCTTTACTGTGCATCCTGAATCCTCAGTGCCAGCTGCCATGAAATATTGCTGTAGGTTTTTGCTGTCATTTAAAGGTTTTTGATCACATTCTTCCCCAGGAAACTGTTGGCAACTTTATTTTTCTGCTGCATTCAGGTAGAGATGCAGTTGAAAGCTTGGCTCATTGACTTAAGGCCCCGTCTCACATAGCGAGATTGCTACCGAGATCGCTGCTAAACAGCGATCTCAGCAGCGATCTCACTGCTAAACAGCGATCTCAGCAGCGATCTCGCTATGTCTTGACACGTACCAGCGATCAGGCCCCTGCTGTGAATCGCTGGTCGTGTCAGAAATGTTAGGACTTTTTTTTGATCGCTGGTCTCCCGCTAGCTAGCACGCATTGCTGCGTGTGACAGGCAGGAGACCAGCGATCAGCTGGTAACCAAGGTACACATCGGGTTTCCAAGCGCGGGGCTATGCCTGGAAACCCGACGTGTACGTTGGATACCAGCGCGCTGCTGCAAGGGAGCTGGTAACCAAGGTACACGTCGGGTTTCCAGGCACCGCGCAGCGCCTGGAAAACCGACGTGTACCTTGGTTACCAGCTCCCTGCATCAGGGGGCTGGTATCCAACGTACACTGCGGGTAACTAGGCGACGTTACCCGCAGTGTCGCTGTCCTGATCGCTGCCTGTTTGGCAGCTCAGCAGCGATCATGTAGCGACACACCAGCGATCCTGATCGTTGTCGGGATCGCTGGTGTGTCGCTATGTGAGACGGGGCCTTTACGAACAAAGTACATTTTTATCAATAGATCTTTGAGTGAAAATAAGCTCTACTAGTGGAAGTGTTTAAAAGAAATGTTCCTGTGCAGAGATAATCTTCTAAATGTGCCCCTGCTGTGTAATGGCCGTGTCTGACCGTACAGGAACATGGTCTGTATTTACCACATCTACTGTGAGGAAGTAGGGAGTATACAGACATTACAGTATGGGATCAGATCTGCATGTGTCCTGATATAATGTGCATTTCCTCTGTACTGCATCAATGCCATTCATTTGTATTTGAAAGTGGTTCTTGTCCTTTCATATCCTGCCTAGAAGATAACTAGTAGTACTGATCTGCCATACGGAGTATACTTATACAATTTCTTCTGTAATGCTTACATATTGTGGATCCATATTGCAGACATCTACCTACATGCTCATGTAAAACAAGCCTAAAGCCCGGGTCTCACATAGCGATACACCAGCGATCC
>VIAB01005512.1:91713-104677 GCA_009801035.1 Oophaga pumilio | reverse complement strand
CACACATAGTTATAAATAAAGTACACACAAAGCATCACATTCACAAAAAAAGTCCAGCCCGTCAAGTTCATCCCAACAGCGCTATTCAGTGGAGGAGGCATATGCTTTCCTTGTTTCCGATACTGACAGTGAGGGAGAGGATCCCACATTTCTTTACTTTTTGGATTCTTCTTCCTCTTCTTCTTCTTCCTTTTCCTCATCTTCCTCCTCGGGTCCTGCGGAACCGCCACGCAGACGTCCCAGGACAGAAGATGAGGCAGCGCCCACTCCTGAAGATGAACCAGCGCACCCCTCCTTAGACCCCGTATGCACCTCTCCCCCCAAAAATTACGAGCCACTGATTCCTGATTTTGTGGTAGAATCAGGAATCAAATTTGACACCACCCGCCTCACAGAAATAGACTTTTTCAAAGTCTTTTCTCTGAGGATTTTATTAACCTCATGGTGGAGCAAACTAATATATATACTCGGTAATTTTTGGCGCAAAACCCCGTGTCATCATTTTCTAACTGGTCTCCTGTAGACGCAGTTGAAATTATGCAGTTTTGGGGCCTGGTCTTCCATAAGTGGATCCTGAAGAAGCCAGAACTTTGGCAATATTGGAGTGTTGATATTTTATACAGCACTCCAGTGTTCTGAAAGGTCATGGCCCGGACACATTTTCAGGCCATCCACAAATTCCTGCATTATAGTGATAATGCACAGTGTCCCCCACGAGATGACCCCCAACTTTGACCATCTGTTCAAAGTTCGGCCGGTCATCGAACACTTCAGCAAAAATTTTGCTGAAATGTACGTGCCCCAAAGGGACATCTGCATGGATGAGTCCTTGGTTCATTTTAAGGGAAGGCTCAGATTCCCTCAGTATCTACCCAGCAAGAGGGCCAGGTACGGAATCAAACTCTATAAGTTGTGTGAGAGTACCTCAGGGTACATCTACAGCTTTAGAGTTTACGAAGGAAAGGAAACCAGGATTGAACCCCCTGAATGTCCCCACGTCCTGGGAGTGAGTGGGAAAATTGTGTGGGATTTGGTGCAACCACTGCTGGATAAAGGTTATCACCTTTACACTGATAACTTTTATTCCAGCATCCCACTCTTCAAATCCCTCTCTGGCCGAAGTCGCTACTTGGGCAGAAGCTCAGAAAGGGTGAAAGCAGTGCCCAATGTAGTGACCACCTGCTGGTGGTCAAGTACAAGGACAAGAGGGATGTCCTTCTCTTGACTACCATACACGCTGATGGCAGCGCCCTCAGCACTGTACGAGGTACCTCTACACAGGTCCGCAAACCGGACTCTGTACTGGGGTACAACAGACACATGGGGGTTGTTGATCTCTCCGATCAACTCCTTCAGCTGTACAGTGCTTTGAGAAAGGCCAAGGTTTGGTACAAAAAGCCATGCACATCGTACAAATGCCAAAGCTCAATGCTTTCCTGCTGTTACAATGTGCATGCCACACCGATACGTTGTACTTTCAGTTTAAGGAGGTAGTGGTTAAGGCCCTGATGTTTGGCATTCCGGAAGGAGCGGGCTCCAGTTCTTCCGGAACTGAAGGTGCTCGTATCATACCAGGTCAGCATTTCCTGGTGGTGGTCCCACCAACTGGTAGAAAAGGTAAGCCGAAAAAAGGTGCCGAGTGTGTTACAAAAGGGGAATACGAAAGGACACCACTTACCAATGCGACACCTGCCCCAAAAAACCTGGCCTGTGTATGAAGGATTGATTCAAATTGTACCACACCTCCACGCACTACTAATTTACTTAACAGAAAAAAGATTTGTTTCAAAAAGTGGAAACATCTAGATAGGTTCCTCGGGGGTCTGGTTTCCAAAATTATGTCACATGTGTTTTTTTTTTACTGTTTAGGCACATCAGGGACTCTGCAAATGAACATGACGCCCGCAGACCATTCCATCAAAATCTGCATTCCAAAACATCATTGCTTCCCTTCTGAGCCCCGACATGTGCCCAAACAGTTTTTTCCCACATATGGGGCACCAGCGTACTCAGGACATATTGGACAGCAACTTTTGGTGTCCAATTTCTCCTCTTTCCCTTGGAAAAATAAAAAATTGGGTACTAAAACATCATTTTTGTGAGGAAAAAAGTAGGATTTTTTATTTTCACAACTGGCATTATAAACTTTAGTGAAACACTTAGGGGTTCAAAGTGCTCACCACACATCTAGATAAGTTCCTTAGGGGGTGTAGTTTCTACAGTTTAGGTACATCAGGGGCTCTCCAAACACGACATGGTGTCTGTTCTCAATTCCAGTCAATTTTGGTTTGAAAAAGTCAAGCGGCGCTCTTTGCCTTCTGAGCTCTGCCGTGCGCCCAAAGAGTGGTTGCCCCCACATATGGGGTATCAGTGTACACATGACAAACTGGGCAACAACTTTAGTGGTTCAATTTCTCCTCTTACCCTTGGGAAAATAAGAAATTGGGGGCTAAAACATCATGTTTGTGGAAAAAATATGATTTTTTTTTCATGGCTCTACATTATAAACTTGTGTGAAGCATTTGGGGGTTCAAAGTGCTCACTATACATGTAGATAAGTTCCGCGGGAGGGTCTAGTTTCCAAAATGGTGTCACTTGTGGGGTGTTTCCACTGTTTAGGCACATCAGGGGCTCTCTAAACACCACATGGCGTCCGTCCTCAATTCCAGCCAATTTTGGTTTGAAAAAGTCAAACAGCGCTCCTTCCCTTCTGAGCTCTGCCATGCACCCAAACAGTGGTCCCCCCCACATATGGGGTATCAGCATGCTCAGGACAATCTGGGCAACAACTTTTGTGGTTCAATTTCTCTTCCTACCCTTGGGAAAACAAAAAATTAGGGACTAAAAAAAAATCTTGTTTGTGAAAAAAATATGATTTTTTTTCACGGCTCTACATTATAAACTTGTGTGAAGCACTTGGGGGTTCAAAGTGCTCATCAATCATCTAGCTAAGTTCCTTTGGGGGTCTATTTTCCAAAATGGTGTCAATTGTGGGGGGTTTCCACTGTTTAGGCACATCAGGGGCTCTCAAAACACGATATGGCGTCCGATCTTAATTCCAGCCAATTTTGGTTTAAAAAAGTCAAAGGGCGCTCCTTCCGAGTTCTGCTGGGCGCCCAAACAGTGGTTCCCCCCACATATGCGGTATGATCGTACTCAGGATAAACTGGGCAACAATTTTTGTGGTTCAATTGTTCCTCTTACCCTTGGGAAAATAAAAAATAGGGGACTAAAACATGTTTTTGTGTAAAATATATGATTTTTTTTTCACGGCTCTACATTATCAACTTGTGTGAAGCACTTGGGGGTTCAAAGTGGTCACCACACATCTAGATAAGTTTCTTGGGGGTCTAGTTTACAAAATAGTGTCACTTGAGGGGGGTTTTCACTGTGTAGGCACATCAGGGGCTCTCCAAACGAGACATGGGGTCCGTTCTCAATTCCAGCCAATTTTTGTTTGAAAAAGTCAACTGCGCTCCTTCTCTTCTGAGCTCTGCCGTGCTCCCAAACAGTAGTTCCCTCCATATATGGGGTATCAAAGTACTCAGGACAAATTGGACAACAACTATTGGGGTCCAATTTCTCCTGCTATTCTTGAGAAAAGAAAAAAATGGGGTCTAAAACATCATGTTTGTGAAAAAAATATGATTTTTTTCCCAGCTCTACGTCATAAACTTGTGTGACACACTTGGGGGTTCAAAGTGCTTACCACACATGTAGATACGTTCCTTGGGGGGGTCTAGTTTCCAAAATGGTGTCATTTGTGGGGGGTTTCCACTGTTTAGGCACATCAGGGGCTCTCCAAACACGACATGGCGTCCATTCTCAATTCCAGCGAATTTTGGTTTGAAAAAGTCAAACAGCGCTCCTTCCCTTCTGAGCTCTGCCGTGCACCCAAACAATGCTTCCCCGCACATATGGGGTATCAGCGTACTCAGGAGAAATTGCACAACAACTTTATCTGTCCATTTACTCCTTTCTCCCTTGTGAAAATAAAAAAATGTTTGTAACAGATCATTTTTGTGACTAAAAAGTTAAACGTTGATTTTTTCCTCCCCCCTTGCTTCAGCTCCTGTGAAGCACCTGAAGCATTAATAAACTACTTGAATGTGGTTTTGAGTACCTAGAGGGGTGCAGTTTTTAGAATGGTGTCACTTTTGGGTATTTTATGCCATATAGACCCCTCAAAATGACTTCAAATATGAGGTGGTCCCTAAAAAAAAGGTTTTGTAAATTTTGTTGCAAAAATGAGAAATTGCAGGTCAACTTTTAACCCTTATAATTTCCTATCAAAATTTTTTTGTTCCAAAATTGTGTTGATGTAAAGTAGACATGTGGGAAATGCTATTTAATAAATATTTTGTGTGACATATTTCACTGTTTTAAGGGCATAAAAATTCAAAGTTTGAAAAATGCAAAATTTTCTAAATTTTCGCCATATTTCCATTTTTTATAAATAAATGCAAGTTATATCAAAGAAATTTTACCACTACCATGAAGTACAATATGTCCCGAGAAAATATTCTCAGAATCGCCAAGATCAGTTGAAGTGTTCCTGAGTTATAACCTCATAAATGTACAGTCGTCAGAATTGTAAAAATTGGCCCGCTCATTAATGTGCAAACAACCCTCGGGGGTAAAGGGGTTAAAGATTTCCCCTGACCCACTTCCTGTTGACTGAGAGCAATGAAATTTGGACAAGTTATTAGTCCTTCTCTATATAGGTGCCACCTATGGACTTATACTTCTCCCATCTCTTTGAGCAATTGCCAACAGGTTGCTCCAAAAGCCACGTTGTGACTTCAGAAATCAGTCTCATCATCTGGAAAATGGTTGCCCTTCAAATATAACTTCACTGCTAGAAAGAGGTGGATGTCCGATGGTGCGAGATCGGTTTAATAAGGAGAATGCAGTACAATTTCAAAACCACAGGAACCTGCTTCCATTTGGGCAACATGTGAGTTGTGAACTGATGCATTGTCTTGCAGAAGGCGGACACCTTTGGTGAGCATGCAACATCTCTTGGTTTTGATGGCCTCCCTCAATTTCCACAGCAGTGAAGCATAGTATGCCCCAGTGATCATGGTAACCTTTGCTAGTAAATCCATCAATACTACTCTGTGCTGGTCCCAAAATACTGTGAGCATGACCTTGCCTGCCGAGGGTTGGGCACGCGCCTTCTTTGGAGGCTGCAAGTCATGATGCTTCCATTGCATCAACTGGACTTTAGTCTCAGGATCATAGTGATGGACCCAGCTTTTATCTTGTGTATTCAGTCTGTTGAAAATGTCCTCCTGGTTTCCATGGCACATCGTCAATAGAGCCTGAGAGCATTCGACTCTTTCCTCCTTCTGGAAAGATGTGAGCAGCTGGGGATCCCAGCAAGCGGATTCCTTATGCATGTTAAGATGGTCTTGGATGATTTTTTCCAAGGACCCCACACTAATCTTGACATTTTGGGCTAGGTGGCGAATGGTTACATGGCAATTTTCCAAAATGGTGACCTCCACTTTCTGGATGGTGTGTTCATCAATAGCAGAGTGGGGTCACCCTGGAATTGGAGCTGTTTGCACCAAAGTCCAACCTCATTTTAATTGATGATGTCAGTTCTAGACTAAACTATATGATGGGGAATCATTACCATAAACCTCTTTCGTCTCATCGAACGTCTCCTTTGTTGTGTGGCCTTTCAAGTAAAAGAACTTGATGACTGCTCTGTATTCCAATGGGTCCATTATCAAACTTCACACCACTTCAGCACCTGTAAAATCAAGACCGTTATCAGTTCTGAGTTGCAAATTGGAACGTAACCTATAGAGACTTACATCATTACACATGTGCAGTTTCAGTGTCCTGTGATAAATAGAAGTGGGTCAGGGGAAATCTTTAATGAACACCCCTCATACCAGGCAGAAGTGCAGCGTTTCTGTGGTCAACAGATTGGAGTTGGTGAAGTTCAACCTCCTTAGTTTTGTCATGTGTAGGAGGAAACATTCTTTTATGCGACCACAACTGCGGGACTGTGGGCTGACTACAGTGCTGAGAGAGGGCGAAGTACGGTGAACAGGAAAAACTGCTGGACCATGAGGGAGATGCAGACAGAGATGTTACGGTGGATTGAGAAAGTTTGGTATGCTTGTTCTCTGACACTGGTTAAAAACAGCAGACATCTCAGCTTCCGTTACAGCTGACAGCGGGATCTCAGTCAGCGTGACTGAAACGGGTAAAGAATCTGAGGTTCTGCGGTTGAATACCTGCATCACAATACTTGGTACGGTAAAAGAGGAGGAAAAGCAGAAGATGCGATTGATGGAGCGGCTGATGGTTGTGAGGTCCGATGGTCCACATTTTAGTTGATTCCCAGATTAACCCATGTTAACTGCGCTTGTGAAGGTTCATACATGGAGTAGTTAAATTATTGCCCTTTTCCCTCTACTCAGTTTTCTTTGCAAAGTTGGCAGATTACGTGAGTTGGCTCATCCTTTGCGGTGTCAAAAAAAGCCCAGGCTAGGCAACCCTTGCCACACCTGTGAGCTGCAGACCCGCAAACACTGCTGGTCGCAGCCACAGTTCTGGCTGAGGATGCATTGCTCAGTGTGGCTGCATCACTACGTGTCTGCTACATATGGAGCAACGTAACCTCCTCATCTTCCTCCTCCGCAGATGATTACCTACTCAGCTGTGTACCTCTGTGTTCACGCCAACTGGGATCTACCATCTCATCACCACAAACCTCTTTGTTATCACATTCCTCGCCCTTGGAATCACTTTTCTTCTCTTCCCGCCCTGACAGCACAGTACAGTCCGCGTGAGCCTCAGAATTCTGAGTCTCATTAGGATCCCATGGAGGTTAACGTCAACGATGCTGCTCGGACCCTATTTCATCCTGCCCCGGATCGAAGTTAAAAAAATATTGGACATTGGTGTAGATTTCCACCTCTTGATTCCGTGAAACTTTTAAGTACATTTCCGATGCCCATAACAAAGAATGTGTGAACAGCTCTTCATACTCACCCATCTGTGGTTTCCTACAGTCAGTTGTATGGTTGGAGAGTTGTGACGTGGGTGGAAGCAGAGCAAATTTGGGAGCCTCCTCTGTGGACTCTACTGGGTGTGATATTGAGGTGGACGAAGAGGATGAGAGTCCACTTGAAGATGTGCTTGCCATCCATTCGAGCACATGCTCTTTCTGGGCCTCATCAACAAGGCCTATAGCTGTGCGTCTGCCAAAGAAAGGTAATGGCACATCCAGTATCAGAAGTTGTCAGTTGTCTTTGTATAGGATGTGAACTTGTTGGTTCACTAGTGCTTTCACAAACATTGCCACCTACCCCATGTACACTTTGATCACCAAGCCTAATTCCTCTTCTACCATGACCTCGCTTTTTCCCAGTCATGTTGCTGGTAGGAGCACAATATTAGCAACAAAAAAAATGATTTTTAACTCTGTTCCAGCTCTGCAAAGAGCTGAATTTCAGCAGCAGTAAATGACAACATGAAATATGGCATGCTGAATCGCGTTAGTCACAGAAGACAGAATTGTTTGAGTGTGGATGAGGCCTGTATGACAAAGAAGATATGCTCCAGATAATTTTAAAATTAGATCTCCCCTACTGTATGACGTTAGTAACAGAAGAAATATTTTTTGCCCTGTGGATGAGGCCTATATAACAGACCAGAAACTACAAGCAATTTCAAAATTAAATCTCCCCTACTGTAGAAAGTTAGTAACAGAAGAAATTATTTTTTTTGTTGGATGAGGACTGTAAAAAATAGACTAGATGCTAGAAATAATTTCAAAGTGAGATATCCCATACTGTATGATGTTAGTAACCGAAGACATTTTTTGCCTATGGATGAGACCTTTTTCAAATAGATTAGATGCTACAAGCAATTTCAAAGTAAGATGTCAACTATTGCATGACGTTAGTAACAGAATAATTTTTTTTGGCCTGCAGATAAAGCCTGTATAACATAGATTAGATGCTACAAAAAATTTCAAAGTGAGATATCCCCTACTGTATGACGTTAGTAACCGAAGAAATTTATGGGGCCATTGGATGAGGCCTGTATAACACTGACTAGATGCTACAAACAATTTGAAAGTGAGATGTCATATACTATATGACGTTAGTAACAGAATAAATATTTTTTGTCCTTTGAATCAGGCCTGTATAAAATGCTAGATACTACAAACAATTTCAAAGTGAGATCTCCCCTACTGAACAAAGTTAGTATCTGAACAATTAAAAATTTTTTTAGGTGTGGGTGATGCCTGTATAACCTAAAATATATGCTCCTAACAATTTCAAAATCAGATTTAACGTGTATCACGCTTGTAAAACTAAAAATTATGTTTTTTTCATGCGCAACAGCTCTGAACACACAACAATTTCACTGCTTCAAAATTACAACGTGGGATAAGGAGGGCTGTATCACGTGTAGCAAAAGAAAAAAATATTTTTTTGATGTGCATGAGGTCTGCAGACACCTTAATTTCAACTTCAAATTATTACAACAGGGGATATGGCGGGCTGTATGACGTTAAGCAACAGAATTTTTTTTTGAATGTGCTTGAGGTCTGCAGACAGCTTAATTTCACCATCGGAACATTACAACATATGATATGATGGGCTGTATCATGGTTAGCAACAGAAAAAAATATCTTTTGATGTGCGTGAGGTCTGCGGACAGCTTAATATCAGCCCCCAAATATTACAACATGGGATATGGCGGGCTTTATCACGTTTAACAACAGAATTTTTGTTTCATCTGCACGATGCAGACAGTGAAATTTCACCGCCACTAAATAACAAAGTGAGATATGGCACGGTGAATCACAGTAGCAACTGCCAAAAAAAATTGTGCTGTTACAGTGTCAAAATGGTTCTAAAACAAGATTTCCGCTCTTTATATTGAGTGGGACATGTGATTTCAGCAGCCAGTGACACTAGCCGTTGTGTCAGGACATTGTGGATGTTTCCTATTCCCTGACTGGCTAGCCGCAATGTGCACACATAAAGTTAGAAGAAAAAAAACAATTACTGTTTACAAGCACGCTGCTCCTCTGAGCTTTTCCCGCCCCCTGCCCTCAAACATATGCCCCATGCTCATCATACAACACCATTATCGTAGCCAAAGTGCTGAAAATACTTTTGTGGCAACGTAAATATTTTCCCGCACTTTTTACCAAATAAAAATTCTCCTGAATAAAAATATCTGCCCTACTCTGTGCCCCTGAATAAATAATGGCTCATTATTGTGTTACCTGCATAAAATATGACCCACACATCGTCCCTCTTATGGTACATACTCTCCACATTGCCCTCTCCTTCCATAATTTACCCCATATTCACACTATACTCTCACACGATGGCCCCGTACACTGCCCTATAGTGCCTTATACTGTGCTCCTTCAACACACACCTCATGCTTGGTAGACTGTCTCCTCCTTCCTGTGGTCCAAAAATATACTCCCATGCTGCCCCTTCTACATACCACCCCCTCGCAATACCCTTTCTCTATTCTATGTCCACTCACATTTTTCTCATCCCATACTGTCTCCTCATACTATTTCCCTCAATAGTTTCCTATCACATCCCCCTCCCCATATTGTTTCCACACTCATCCCCCTTACTCCCCTTATTGTCCGTACCCATCCCCCTTTGCTCCCAATATTGTGACTTCACCAGTTCTACCCCCTTGCTCCCCATATTGTCCTCAAATTTCCCCCTGTCGCTTTCTATAATGTGTCCATGCCCATCCATCCTCGTTCTGCATACTGTATCTGCACCCATTCCCTCTTGCTCTCCATGCGATGCCCTCAAATATCCTCCTTCATTACCCATACTCTATGCACCCATTCTGACCCCTCGTTCCCCATTCTGTGTCCGTACCCATCCGGCTCCTTTGCTCCCCGTACAGGATAGGGATGGGAGAAGATACACAGGACTTGACTTGTCATTCAAGACTCGTCATTTGAAACACATAGTCCTTTGCTGACTTTACAAAGTATGTTTTCTTTGAAATACCACAGTGTTTCAGATAAAACATACACAACTGCAATAATGTAGCCTGTTTTATTCATGCTGCACAAACTAGAGATAGCATGAATCCCATGTCAGGTTTTTTAATGATCTAAGAGGTACATATTTTCTAGGTGAAAACATGTTTAATTGCTGGTCTACCTCATAAAAGTTATTTTATTATCCTTAATAGTTATGTTAAATGTAGTTGAGATCCAGCATCGGAACTATTAAAATTCAATACTTTATTGGATCAACATTAAAAAACAATAAAACATGCCAAAGGGGATATGAAACACCTGATGCATTTCAGACAGAGATGTCCTTAGTCACAGGTACTTCTTTGACTAAGAACCTCTCTGTCAGAAACGAGTCAGGTGTTTCATGTCCCTCCATGGTGTGTTTTATTGTTTTGTAATGTTGATCCAATAAACTATTGAATTTTAATAATTATGGTGCTGGATCTCAGCTATTTTTTCCTTGTCTGCTTACTTGGGGATGCTGACCTTTTGGACTTGTGCATTGGGCAATTACTGAATCCATGAAAATTTTGCTAGATTTGGTAAGCTGATGGTGATTTTTTCTTTTTTGATTGCTCAATAGTTATAGAGATAGTAGACATATGGTAGATCTTGGCCATTTTGCCGTAGGATTTTATGGTGCTCTAACAATAGCTCGGTAGAATCTATAGTTTCAGATACTAAGTCTGAAATAAGTATGCTAGATTGTTCCTGTATTACTTGTCTGAAAGTGTCCTTGGAGTCATGATATGTACAAGATTTGCATAAGATGTTTCAATTAATTTTTATATAGACTGGCACTTTGACAGAAGACGTCTTGGATTTGTATGGTGTTCTTCCTTGTGATAAAAGATGGTAAGTTTTAGTCAGAATGAAAACTGTAAAGTGTTTGTCTGCCAGGAATGAAAGCTCAATCAGTGGTCAATGCAAACAGACAATATTCAATAGCAAAGCTAATTATTCTAGCAAAGCTCATTATTCTAAATCAATAAATTGTGCTCTCCTTCTTTAAGCAACCCCTAAAGGACCCCCTATTCTATCTAACCCTTGCTCTCTTCATGGTGTCTGCTATGTTTACTCTTTCTAAATCCACTCCTTATTTTTCTCAAATTTTAAGCTTGAAATTAATATTAGTTAAACAATGCTATGTGCTTCAACATATATTTTTAGTTTTCAGGATATGATATTTTTCACTTCTTCTGATAATATATGCTGGTGTCCAATACTTCAAGCTATGGCAAGCTGTCACTCACTTATCACATTGGATGGAAAATTACTAGGAGATCCATTGGACTTGAAGATGTTTGATGGAACAGGTTGGGTAAGTTACATGTTAAAAAAGTTTATATGTTAACATTTTATAAGAATATACCATTCTCCTCTATTATTATACACCCATTAGTGATGAGCGAGCACTAAAATGCTCGGGTGCTCATTACTCGGGTCGAGAAAATTGGAATGCTCGGGAGCTTGACCCCAGCAACTAGCCAAATGTAAGTCTATGGGAAACCCGAGCATTTTTGCAGCGACTACCCCGGGATTTTTTAGGGTCTAAAAAGGTCAGAAATCGATGGAAACAG
This sequence comes from Oophaga pumilio, assembly GCA_009801035.1. Lineage (NCBI taxonomy): Eukaryota > Metazoa > Chordata > Amphibia > Anura > Dendrobatidae > Oophaga > Oophaga pumilio. The sequence continues at coordinate 93,052 of VIAB01005512.1, read as the reverse complement.
TGCTCAAATGACATGGGAACATCATGGAAGCATTTCTGACTCCTAGGTCACTGCTGTGAACAATGTTGTCAGAGTGTTGCAAAAATGTTGGTAATAATTTGTATGTAATGCAAAATAAATAACCCAAAACAAAAATGTACCTCCCCCACTTGGGCAAAATCACAAGTATCGTTTTTGATGCGTTTTTCAACTTTAGCATTGCTTTCAACCAATACAAATGCATTCACTGGGAAATGTCATTTTAACATTTAACAACCTTATCTGGCCATGTGGTGTGTGACACATCATCTGACACATCCTGTCATTTATGAAGGGGGGACTCTGAAAGTCACAAAGCCTATTTTTAAAGGACCATCAGATGGCCTTTACTATTCTTAAAGGGCCAGCAGTCGGCCCTCACTATTCTTAGAGAGCCAACAGCTGGCTATGCTTGACTGACTGACGCATGAATGGCTGTGATGGGAATACCCCTTTATTAATAAATCTAAATTTAATATATTGAACAGGAACTTGAAGATTACAAAGTAAAAATCAGAGAAAATGGCCCATATAAAAGCTGCACAATGGTGAAACCTGGACCTTCTGCTGCAAAGGCAAGTTAATTTATTTTCCTAATGTTATTTTTCAGTATGATTTTCTGAAAAAGTTTAACATATTGTGTTCCTCATTATGTTTTTCATCCTTAATCTCATGAGTATTAAAGGAATGGTTCAACCTTTAAAAGTAACGATAAAAATCGGCCAGCCGGGAATATAATAAGATAAATAAAAAAATAATAGATATAAACCACTCTTCATCTATCAGTAACTAACAGAGAACATAGCCGAATTTGCAACTCAAAACTATAAAATGTATATTTATCTTTATTGACAAAAATATATATAGGAAATGAATAGGGTCTATCAGTGCCCAGATTTCCCTCTGTGGATCTGTACATTGTGTTAACCCCTTTCTGTGGTTGTGTTAACCCCTTTCTGACATCAGACATAATAATCCGTCCATGTGCCCTGGGCACATTTGACCATGGATAGATTATCACGTCTGTGTGATCGTTTGCGCACATGGTTGATGTGCGGGCGATCACCGTCGGGTGTCAGCTGATTCTGACAGATGACAACTGGCACTAAGTCACAGACCGCTCCCAGCACTTTAACTCCTGAAATGCTGCGATCAAACAAGATCACGGCATTCAGGGTGCTGGCAGAGGGCTGACAGCCCCTCTGCCCTTGGATCGGAGACCCTGCAGAGTGGCGCGGAGTCCCGATCATTGCCACCATGACATACAGGTCACCAGAGCTAGGAAACATACTAATCATGTGCAGTGCATGATCAGAAAGTC
>VIAB01005512.1:13261-26727 GCA_009801035.1 Oophaga pumilio | reverse complement strand
ACACCTTCTTCTCCACAGTATTCACGGTGGAAAATAAAATGCTACATGAAATGCAGAGAGACAAAGAAAACCCTATAATAAGGGTCACCAATCTAACTCATGAAGTGGTACGAAACCGACTAAATAAGATTAAAATAGATAAATCTCCGGGTCCGGATGGCAAACACCTACGAGTACTAAGAGATCTAAGTAATTTAATAGACAAACCATTATTTCTTATATTTAGGGACTCTATAGCGACGGTGTCTGTTCCACAGGACTGGCGCATAGCAAATGTGGTACCAATAATCAAAAAGGGCTCTAAAAGTGAACCTGGAAATTATAGGCCAGGAAGGCTAAGCTCTATTGTTGGTAAAATATCTGAAGGGTTTCTCAGGGATGTTCTTCTGGATTATCTCAGTGAGAATAACTGTTTAACTCCATATCAGCATGGGTTATGAGGAATCGGTCCTGTCAAACCAATCTAATCAATTTTTATGAAGAGCTAAGCTATAGACTGGACCAAGGTGAGTCATTGGACGTGGTATATCTTGATTTTTCCAAAGTGTTTGATGACGTGTCACACAAGAAGTTGGTACACAAAATGAGAATACTGAGTCTGGGGGAAAATGTGTGTAAATGGGTAAGTAACTGGTTTAGTGATAGAAAGCAGAGGATGGTTATTAATGGTATATTCTCTAACTGGGTCACTGTGACCAATGGGGTACTGCAGGGGTTGGTGTTGGGACCTATTCTCTTCAACATATTTATTAACGATCTGGTAGATGGTTTACACAGTAAAATATCGATATTTGCAGATGATACAAAACTAAGTAAAGTAGTCAATACAAGAGAAGATAGTATTCTGCTACAGATGGATCTAGATAAGTAGGAAACTTAGGCCAAAAAGTGGCAGATGGGGTTTAACAATGATAAATGTAAGGTTATACACATGGGAAGAAGGAATCAATATCACCATTACACACTGAATGGGAAAACACTGGATAAATCTGACATGTTGAAGGACTTGGGGATCCTATTAATGATAAACTTACCTGGAGCAGCCAGTGCCAGGCAGCAGCTGCCAAGGCAAACAGGATCATGGGGTGCATTAAAAGAGTTCTGGATACACATGATGAGAGCATTATACTGCCTCTATACAAATCCTTCGTTAGACAGCACATGGGGTACTGTGTACAGTTTTGGGCACTAGTGCTCAGGAAGGATATAATGGAACTAGAGTGAGTACAAAGGAGGGCAACAAAATTAAAAAATAATTAATAAAGGGGATGGGCGAACTACAATACCCAGAGGAAGCAACTTGCTTGTGAAACGTATGTCAGGGACAGCTGTCCGCCGCACTCTTTTGACTACAGCAATGGGAATGCTTTGAAACTTTTTCTTTGATTATATCCATTCTCTTGAACCTTGGCACTTTGGTTATCTGTTGTGCATTTGTGGCATCGCTTTTCCTCATTGACATCCACATCAAATATTTAAAAAAATCACAAAATGATAAAAAATTAAACAAATAATATACCCCAAAACACGTGACTTTATGTAAGAACGAAAATACAAAAACAGGACACAAAAAATGACCTGATCTATAAAATTTTCACATTGGTTAACCCCTTAAGTGAACATTGCTTTTTCATCATATCATCAAAAAAAAAAATGGAATACAACGAAATCAAAAAGACAAATGCAAATAAAAATGGTACAGCTGTAAGCATCATATTGTCGCGCAAAAAACAAGCTACCATATAGCTCCTTCTGTGGATAAATAAAAAGGCTATAGATGTCAGAATACAGAGATGCAAAAACAATTATTTTTTACATAAAACAGTTTTTGCTGTGCAAAAGAAGCAAATGCTATTAAAAATATATGAATGAGGTATCACTGTAATTGCACTGATATGAAAAATAATGCTGCCTTATCAATTTTACCACACAATGAACTGCATTTGAAAATACATAAATAAACATACCCTGAATTGCTGGTTTTTGTTCACTATCAGAATAAAAAGTGATCAAAAAATGTTATGTGCTCGAAAGTGGCACCAATAACAACGTCAACCCAATCAGCAAAAAAATTAGTTGTATGACTCTGCCAGCAGAAATATAGAAAAATTAAGGCTCTCAAAATATGACATTGCATAAACCTGTTTATGGAAAAAGAAAGGGTGTGATAGCAGCCAAACATAAAAAAGATACAATTCTGGTATCGCTGTAATTGCACAGACCAGAAGAATAAAGTCGTCTAATCACTTATACAGCACAAGGTACGGTGTGAAAAATAAAGAAAACCCAATTCTTCACCTGCTGTTGATTTGTTCATTCTGCCTCCCAAAGATTGCAGTAAGGCTCGGCTCACAGTTATCATGCGCTCTACTCTGAGCGCTTACATTGGAGGTTCTGTGTAAATCTCTGAAATACATGATTCAGATGGAACCCCCGGTGAAAGATTACCTATAATGAGGCAGATAGAGGCACTGTGGTCCATGCCTGGTCTACTATCCGACAGTGTCTCTCTTCTTAAGCATGCATAAAAATGTGGTTGGCCACAGTGTTGTGTACCTCTGAATAGAATAGAGGCCAGATGGAAACCAGAGTTAGAGTTCACTCACACTGGCGAGTAGCCAGTGTATAAATCGGACATGTGCTATCTGATGGTTTATCAGTTACCACTTATGCTGTCTCAGCCAGTATTAATGTGACATTTCATAGTTACTGTGTACTTTGCTGCCACCTAGTGGTTATTGTTTAGTGCTGTCTCGGGTTCTATTTCCCATAATACTTTGCTCTCTCTCTCTCACTCCTCTCAACTGTTTTCCCTTTCCGGCATCCATCTTGTGTGCTTCGTCATTCTGTGTTTCTCATCATTCATGCTAGGAGCTTCAACACAGCATTCCTTTTAGATCTCTATGTCTTTTCTTCTGAAGCCACCTTGATACCTCTTGCCTGAAGGAAATTGTATGTATTCATCTGCACAAAGTATTGTAATGCCAATAAACCTTTCAGTTACATTCAAGTTCACCTTCTCAAGAAGATATCTGTGCACGATTAAGATTAGGAAGGAAGTCTTATAGTGAGTTTCTATCTACCATTGTTTATATCGGAGATTGTCACTCACAAGGATCAGAGCTGTCTCTTACATATATCAGTGGCAGAATACCACTTGCTCCAATGTTATACTATGGAGCATTACTGACTAGTGTTTATTTCCTCATGCCGAGTTGTCATGTGAAAAAAAGACTGCATGCTGCAATTGGCAGCGTATATGGGATGGCGTGCACCCACACAAGTCTATGGGTGCCTGGAAAACATCGGACTGCACTTGGATGTCATTTGAGTGCAATCTGATTTACATCAATTCACAGAATGGAAAAGATATAGAAGTAAAGTTCTCCATCCTTCAGCACCTGTGATCAGATTTTTGCATGAGAGAGAACCGGATCACAGTAAAATGACACTCGACTCATGCTCTTATCAGAGTTTAAGAAAAGGATCATTTGCATACAGCATCCTATTCTCTCGCATAAGAATATCATCGGATACTACTTGACAGTGTGAGCGAGGCCTAACTCTGCTGCTTCATTATAGTGAATATAATTAGGTTTCATCTGAATCATGCCATTCAAAGATTTAGATGTAAACCCCAATGTAATTGCTCAGCATAGAGCAGAAAATAAATGTACTCCAAAATGTTACGTAAAATGTACCCAATAAAAACTTCAACTCAGTCCACAAAAAAAAGCAGTCCCCACTCAGGTTTGTCATCCGTCAGTGGAAATATAGGAAGCTTCCACGTTACTGGACGCACAAAGACGCTGGAAAAATGCTGTGACTCCTCACCCCAAAAAGAAATCCAGTGAATCCTGTACTCCTAAATCCAAATGCATCCCTGCCTTCTGAGGCCCACAGCCTCAACCAAATTTAACATCCACATGTTTGACATTTCTCTAGTGCCGAGAGCCCTCTTAATTTATGGTGCATCTGGGCATAATGCACAGGTACTACAATGGCTGATTTGCAATTTTCACTCGGCAACATCCATTGTTGCTTGTTTCTGGAAAACACCCATGTGAATAATTTCTCAGTGGGGTATAATTTCCAAAATTAGGTTAGTTGATGGGGGAGTCTGCTCTTCTAGAACTTCAAGTCTCTCTATATAGAGTCCACAAACTATTGGTGTCAATATGACCACTGCACCCTTAGGTCAATTCACTGAGGGGAGTCATTTGTAAAAAAAAAAAAAGGCTCTTGCAGTGGGTCATGGCACCCGCAAACTATAACAGCAAAATTTGCCCTATAATATGGCACTCCTTTTCTTCTGAGCTGTCTGCAGTGCCTGAAAACTTTTTCCCGATTACATGTATTGTATTGGCGCACTCAGGAAAAATTGCACAACAAACTGTATGGTTTATTTGTTCCTAATAGCTTTATAAAAACAAAATCAAAACTTTGGGCTAAAACAACATTTTAGTAGTAAAAATGTAATTATTCTTTTTTCACAGCCTAATGGTATAAAATTCTGTGAGGCACATATAGTGTCAACATGCTTACTATGCCCCTAGATAAATTTATTGAGGGATGTAGTTTGTAAAATGGGATCACTTTTTGGTGTTCCTGCTGTTCTGGCACCTCAGAGGCTCTGCTAATGTGACATGGCACACTTAAACCATTGAAGCAAAATCTAAGCTTCAATATGGCACTTCTTCCCTTCTGAACTTTGCACTGTGTTTCAAAGTAGTTTTGATCACATATGGGGTAACAGCGTACTCCGAAGAAATTGCAGAAAAGACTGTATGGTCCCTTTTCTCCTGTTACCCTTGTGAAAATCCAAAATTTGGGACTAAAGCAACATTTTTGTGGCAAAAAAAATTTATTTTTTATTTTCCATATTGCTTTTATTCCTGTGAAGCCCCTGAAGGGCTAATAAACGTATGAAATTAGGTTTTAAGCACTTTGAGGGGTGAAGTTTTTAGAATGGTGTCACTTTTTGGCATTTTCTGTCATATAGGCCCCTCAATGTCACTTCAAATGTGATGTGGTCTTAGAAAAATTGGTTTTGAAAATTTTGTTGGAAAAAATTAAAAATTTATGAAAAATCTTTATCTTTCTAACTTCCTAAAAAAATATATTTTCAAAAAATTGCGATGATGTAAATTATACATGTGTTAATTGATATTTATTAACTATTTTATGTGATATAACTGTCTGGTTCAATGGCATAAAAATTACAAATTTGCCAAAATTCTTATATTTTCACAAATAAATGCAAATAATAGCAATCTAAATTTACCACTATTATGAAGTAGAATATGTCAAGAGAAAGCAGTCTCAGAATCATTGAGATCTGTTGAACGTTCCAGAGTTGTTTCCACATAAAGTGACACTGTTCAGAACTGTAAAATTTGGCATGGTAAAGAAGATGAAAATGGGCTCAGGGATGAAATGGTTAAATGATTATTTACTTCTTGCTGTGCTTTTAGAATTTTATGAACCAGTGGTAAATCTTTTCCTTTTTTAAGCTCAGCCGTTTGTGCTTCAGACTTCATCTGAGGGCTCGCTCACACTTGCGTATACATCAGATGTGTGCTATCTGAATTTTTATCGGATAACACTTAGACCAATGTTATTTAATGGAGAAATGCTGATGCATAAATATTTTCACTGACATTATCTGTCATGTTACAATTTCACTCTGAAATCAAATGCCTCTGACCCATTCAAGTCTATAGGTGCATGGAAACGTGAGACTACACTCAGATGACATATGAGTGCAATCTGATTTCCACAGAGTCACAGAATGGAAAAGTTAGAGACATTCTTTTCTCCATCTTATCCTGGCAGTGTTCTCCAGTTCTCTCATCCTAGAAAATTGGATCACACTATGCTGACACTCTTATCAAAATCTGTCCAGAGTTTGATCAGAGTATCATTAGCCCAATCGACTCAATTTTCACAGATGAGAGAAGCTATGGCTGGTTGACCATACCTTAAATCCAAGTTCCTTATCAGGAAGTTGCTATTGTCTGCCACATTCCAGAGGCAGTAGAACTACATCCACGGCCGTGGTCATTTAATCTACTGGCTGATTAACTCCTATTGCAATTGCATCCCCCTCCATTTAGTATACAATCTGAATAGCATGCGTCCATAAGAAAGCACTTAGATATGACTGTATCTAAGGTCCAAATGCAACACATGTGTCTAGTATCACAATGCCAAGGTCATAGAGAAGAAAGGGGTGTAAATGAAGAGATAGAGGTACTGCTGCCCCATCTTGAAACATTATTGTTGTTTTCCTTGGACTGTCTATAGTCTTATGTTTCATAGGCGATAACCTTCAGACAGCTGTGACTGTTGGTAAAAAGTCAGGAATGATTCCCTCCAACAGCAACATAATTATGTTGGAGGGCTCTGAACCCGAGAAAGACTTACCTGCTTCGCTTACTTGGAAATCTTTAGCTGAAAGTGAAGTACATGGAATCCATTTAAAGGCTCAGGTATGTTTTATCACAGAATTAAAAAAGTACTTTAATAATAGAAATGACTATATTAAAACAGAGTAGTGTATGTACAGTTCCAAAATCTAATATTCAAAATTGCATTTATGCGACAGTATAAGGATTGAGCTACTACGTAGATTGGTCAAAATTGGATACAATCTGAAACAATTAGGAAAATAAATATTGACTGTGTAAAACTTTATTTCATATCTATTGCCTACAACAATCTAAGCAGAAGTTAGTTGAAATTATAACCAAATACGATACGATACGATATGATACACTTTATTGATCCCGGGGGGAAATTACAGTATTACAGCAGCAATACAAACAGCAGTACATAAAATACCAATTGGCATGAATTTCCCGAGTGGCTCCATATTTTATTTTGTTTACATGTTTTTGAATTTGCATAATTTAGGGCCAATATTCTTCATTTATGAGGGTGGTTTGAAGTCAGCTCATACCCATAACTGAGGCAATCAGAGCTAGATCTGATCGCATCATTTTAACTCATTTAGAAAAGAAATTAAGTTTCCCAAAGTAGCACAAATTGAACCGCACAAAGCTCATACCACAAAAAAACATGTCCACATACATTTCCATCAACATAAAAAAGTTAAGGCTTTTTGAATATGGTCACATAAAGCAGTTATTTAAAAGTTTTTAAAAAAATGTTAGATTTTTAAGACAAAAAAATTAAAAAAAATTTTACTTATTCATAATCTAATTTTTCTCTTTTTTGGAGTCACAAATTAAAGTAAATGAAGGATGGATTAATAATCCCACTACCCTTGGAAACTTTCACTTTGCAATGAATGGGAAGTCCTATCAGGTTTTAACACAATATTTCTCCAATTTGGTGCCAAAGGTAAGTGGAGAAAATAGCCTTGTCTTTACATTTACTTATATTTTGTATAATATGTTAATTAATGAAAAGTGCACTGTCTCGTTCAGAAGGCTCAGATCTTCAGTCAGCTGAGTGGTTCCATTCTCTTTTTAGAGGGAATCAGTCACCACATTTAACCTAATGTATCTAATCTAGGAATACAGGTTACAAAAGTCCTACCAGTATGATTCATATTGGAAGTCTTGTTGTTAAGAAATAATCTTTTATCACTTTATGTAAACTACCTCTTCAAAGCTATGTGGAGGATGTTGCCTGGAAGATAACTCTGCCACCAGAGATTATTGTACATGAAGGGCGAGTTCCCAGTGTGATGTGTAATGGCCGCTCTCTGTGCTCCTGATCTCTCTGCAGAGCTGTGTGAGATTATACCTGACCCATCTGCAGGTTCCACTCAGCTTCAGCTTCCAGCTCACATGCAGACAGATTTGTAATATTGCTGCAATACAGCAGAACTGCAAATAATGTGTTTGCAAGAAGACAAAGTTCATTTCTCCTGTTCTGTGTTTCCTTACTTGTCTCACACTGATTACTCACATTTTAATTAAAGCAAGCTCTGGAGGCAGAGTTATCTTCCAGGTAACATCCTCCCCAAAGCCTGGAAGAAGTCATTTATATATGAGAAAAATGAAGATTTCTCTGGAATAAGACATCAGATCGCAGATATCAAGGTATTAAATTTCCTATGGCTTGCATGCTCATATAGACTGTTTAGGAAGGTTGATCCTACTGACATATTACTTTTAATGAACAGTATTCTGGTTTCATTGGAATTAGACATCTTAAGTGTTTGCTTACACCACCGTACTTTCCATCCAAGTGCTGTTCGACAAAACATCACTTTGCACTTGGACCAATGTTATTCCATGGACCTTAACACATGTCCGTTTTTTTCTTGGACCAAGGCTGTACTAGGAAAAAATCACAGCATTTTCAAGTGTGAAATCATTGAACTACACTGGAATGACATCTGAGTGCAGTCCGTGCGCTGACACAATGGAGAAGATGGAGACATTTTGTTTTCCATCCTTTCTTCACAGTATGCTCCAATTCTCTCATCCCAGAATATCAGATTACACTATGCTGACAATCAGATCAAATTCTGATCAGAGTTTGATCAGAATGTCATGTGAATGATTGACACTTTTCTCTCAAATGAGAGTTTCTACAGTCGTGTGCACCTACCCAAAAGTCTTACTAACATTGCATCAATATATATGTAACTAGGTATTGAACCTGTTCTGCATTTTTATTGGTACAATTCCAGCTCCATTTTCCATAAGACGCTGTGTCTGTGTCTTCAATGTCATTGGATAGTGCGGTATGCACACACGCTGACTCCAACGGCATTTGATTGAGGTATTTTATTACAAAATGAAAGGGAACCTGTCACCAGAAATAATACTGTGAACCTGCAGATTTGTGGTTAAATCTGCAGCGTAACAGCGTTATTAAGCTACCCGGCGCATGCATTTAGCCGAATGCAGCTGGGATAAAACAAGCATTATTCTTCCCACCAGCATTCAGTTTCCATCATGGAGGTGGGGGCGCTGCGTGTTCAGGTATTGCTCTGAGTATAGAGAGCAGCTGCTGTAACCACGCCCTCGTTCCCTCTACATTGAGACCGGCTGTCTGTCAGGGCGGGGGGCACGGTTCTGTATTCGCAAAGCAAGGAATGAACCTGTGGCGCCCCGCGCCATATGAGTGAAGCTTAATTATGGTGGGAAGAATAAAGTTCATTTTCTCCCAGCTACATTCTGCAGCATGCAGGTGCCAGGCAGCATAATAATGCTGCTAACATGCACATTAACCGCATATCTGTAGGGTTAACAGTGTTATTTCTGGTGACAGGTTCCCTTTAATATAGCACAAAAATGTACCAATAAAAATACTCACCACCTGGACAAAGAACGGGTTCAGTAGCTAGTCATGGTATATGCTCCCCCAGCTTGGTATATGCTCCCCCAGCTTGGTATATGCTCCTCCATCCTGGTATATGCTCCCTCAACCTGGTATATTGATGCTGGATGCGTCCTTCTGACTCTAGCCACACTGCTCAGGTGCAGTCTATATGGGCATCTGCCAGAAGGATGCATCCAGAGCCATATTATAGATTTGCTTCCTAATACCATACCACTTTTATAGATAATTTAAAGAAACCAGTCTGATTCCCTAATATATCTGCTTTAATAAACATTGAACTATTCCTCCTGCATTAGGGCTCATGCACACAACCAATTTTCTTGTATGAGTACTATCCATGGGTTTCATGATATTCTGTGGGGTTGTACACATATCTGCAATGCAAGTCTATGGATCCCTGAAAAAAAATAGGACCTGACAGAATGGAGAAGAATTTTTTTCTCTACACGTCCAAGAAAAACTGATATGTCTATGATCAAATTCTGATCAATGTATGAATAAAATGTGCATACTGTTTTTCTAGAATGTGAAGAAATTGGTTGTGTGAACATACGCTTAAGGGTACATTCTCACTGGCGATGAAAACGTCCGACGCTCGCATGTAAAATCCCAGCTCTGGCCACGGCACTCGGGAGTGGAGCGAGCGGCTGCATGTAGTTATATGCAGCAGCTCGCTCCACTCCCGAGTGCCGGCGCCAGAGCTGGGATTTTACATGCGAGCGTCGGACGTTTTCGTCGCCAGTGAGTATGTACCCTAATGGCAAATTTTATATTGACATAACTAATTGATTATTTATTCCTAAAACTAGAAATTCGGTTTCTTCAATCACTATTGTGCACTTTATTTTTGTATGTATAGAGGATGATATATTTTCAGTAAAATTATTTTCAATATTGAAAAAAATCCCTAAAACCATTGGAAAGACGGTGTACCATACATTGCACAGAGAGTAGAGGAAGTTGGTCATGAATAAACCTAGACACCTCTGCTGCTGTATATTCAGATAAGTGGACACTTTGGAGGATTATTTTGAACTATGCTGCATAAGTGTAAAGTATGGGGTTTTACAGAGCTTATGATTTAATATTTTTGTTTTAAGGTACTATTAAATGGAACCATTTTTGCAAGAATGAGTCCAAGGCAAAAGTCGAGTATTGTTGAAGAGCTTCAAAAATTAGAGTAAGTTTGAAATATTCCTTTTAATAAAACTGTTGAATTTAAAATATACATTGAAGAAATTGGAAGATTAGTCTGAAGATGCTGCAGGCCATGGTAGCACGTATCGGCCATGCTGGCTGCTCACAGTAGCACAAGCAACATGCCTGACTTTGTTATGTTGAAAAACGTCCCTGGGATACTTTGGAGAATCTTTATTTCATCTTAAAAAAATATTTAGACTTGAGAGTCCTCAGTGGTTGATACCTTTTAATGGCTAACTGAAAAGATTGTAATAAATTGCAAGCTTTCGAGACTACTCAGGTCTCTTCATCAGGCAAAGACTAATACAACATCTGAAGAATCATATATTTATACACCACACAGCACAGAAAAAATGCAATAAGATAAGACAAGTGACGTGAAGCAGAACTGTCATTATGGCAGAGGGATGAACATAAATATTGGAACAGTTCTTAGATAAGGAGTGAAAGTTTTATTGCCCTCTGATTGGAGTCTGCTATTGTGTTTTGATGCCCCTAGAAATCTGAGAGAGATAGAAAGGTTTGGGAATATAAGCTGATGATGACCTTTGACACTCTTAGTGCTGGAATGAATATATCACACGGATTCATGTCTTTCTACATCAATTAAGAAATCTGCTGCTCTGACCTTCTAGGGGCATCAAAACACAATAGGAGACTCCAATCAGAGGGCAATAAAACTTTCACTCCTTATCTATGAACTGTTCCAATATTTATGTTCATCCCTCTGCCATAATGACAGTTCTGCTTCACGTCACTTGTCTTATCTTATTGCATTTTTTCTGTGCTGTGTGGTGTATAAATATATGATTCTTCAGATGTTGTATTAGTCTTCGCCTGATGAAGAGACCTGAGTAGTCTCGAAAGCTTGCAATTTATTACCATCTTTTCAGTTAGCCATTAAAAGGTATCAACCACTGAGGACTCTCAAGTCTAAATATTTTTCTATCTACTGACTAATACGGTACGAAGATATACATCTTTCCCATATTTCATCTTAGTCATTTGAGTGCTTTCAGCTTGGAAGAACAATTCTCAAACAACCAATAATCTCATTGATAGCTTGAGTGCATGTATTTCTACTCAGGGACGCTTATGCTCAATAATAAATACATTAAGATGTTTTAAAAATGTTAAAATTTTTTCAGAATTTGCATTTCTTTAAAGGGATAATCCAGAACAATTTAATTTTCTTTACTATGGGTTTGGGTCTAAAAACTAACAGGCAGGTAGTTACTAACTACCAACCTGTTGTACCCAGCCAATCTCTGCCAACTCAGAGGAGAGTGGCTGTCAATCAACATGACATTGGCAGTCACACTCCGTTAACAGCGCAGCCCGGAAGAGGAAGAGCCGCTCTGTTGTCGCGGAGCAGCAGAATCATTAGCAGATTGTTGTCTCTGCTAGCAAATACCTGCCATGTTACTTTTTAGACCTGTAGTAAAAAGAAAAAAAAAGCCATGGACAACCCCTTTAACATGTCTATCTATTGTGTGAATTTTATAATTTCACAACTTTTCTTCCTCGGTGTTGCAATTTCAATATTGAGGAGTATAACTATATTATGTATTATGTAAACATCTAACTGATCTAATTTTTTTGTTGTAGCTATTTTGTTGGGATGTGCGGAGATGGAGCCAATGATTGTGGGGTAAGGAAATGTTAGACTGATAAACCACAGATTTATTGTTATATATCAGCATATCACATATCGGCACACTGTATCATGAGCACCTCCATTTTTTTCCCACACACCACAGACATAGAATGTAGATGTTGAGCCCCAATGTGGACACTGATGGCAATGTCTATAAAGCCCTGCAGAATATGTTGGCACTATATAAGCAATCATAAAAACGAAATATCATTAATAATTACACATATTGCATTATATAAAATTGTTTCTTACCTTACAATAAGGCATCATGGATAGTATATAGTATAGTATAAAGTAATGTATATAGTGCTGTGTATCATTTTGATATGTGCTGCACTGAATTAGAGTAAGGGTTTGCCTTAAAAACTAACTTCACCATTAGATTTACTTATTGATGCATGTTATACATTTACAATCTCATTAATTTATTTTTCTTACACGCAACGTTTGAGACTGACTTTTTGGTGTTCACATTGTTTGCTGCTTCAGTGTTTTTAGATCTTTTAGGCAGCTGTTTCTATGGTTACAGAATTACAATTATAAGAATTTCAAAATGTTTCAATCTTTTGTTGAAAAATAAATCCATTTTATTCAAAGACTCAATATCTACAGTAGCTATCCTTATTTTTCAAAAGTTTTGCAATTCTCCCTGGCAGCTGGATATTAGCTTCTAGGCTAACTCCTGACTGATGGCAATCCATTCTTGTTTTATCAGTGGTAGGATGTTATAACGTTTTCTGTGTTTAAGTTAGTTCATTTACTTTTTCAGGATTGAGAACAGGTTCTCAATGGGATTGACATCTGGGAACCTTCCTGGCCATTCACCCAAAGCATCAACCTTTTTTCCACCAAGTCACTTAGTTTTCTCTTTTAAATAAAGACTGCCACACTAACTATAGTTGGTGAGACACATATGGTGTCCTATAGGAATCACTAAAAGAGAAAGCTGCTCAGAGCATAAACTATGTAACAGTTAGGTATAGGCATTCTGTCCAGTAGTGTGCATGATCAATACACACACATGTATTTTTGCAGTCCTTTAGGAGGAGGATGTGGACTCGAGTAAGATTTCTTGCTTATGGTACACCACAGCTCATTATGACTTAGACAAGATGTGGCATCACACACCTCTCTGCACCAGCTCTCCATTTTGACAAAGCTGGATGAAGCTAATGTGAAAACTAGAGAAGAGCGAATATGTTCGGAAAACGATCACCAAACACAAATTATGCACGAATATGATATGGTACATTCGGATTCGTGATCGGTAACACGAGCATTTTTC